>VSMD01000908.1:0-29655 GCA_008750895.1 Mirza zaza
CTCCCCCTTCCCACCCTCCCGACACCCAATAAATGTTACTACTGTATGTCCACTTAGGTGTTGATCTGTTAATACCAATTTGCTGGTGAGTACATGTGGTGCTGGTTTTTCCCTTCTTGAGATACTTCACTTAGTAGAATGGGTTCCAGCTGTATCCAGGAAAATACAAGAGGTGCTATATCACCATTGTTTCTTAAAGCTGAGTAGTACTTCATGGTATACATATACCACATTTTATTAATCCACTCATGAATTGATGGGGACTTGGGTTGTTTCCATAGCTTTGAAATTGTGAATTGTGCTGCTATAAACATTCAAGTGCAGGTGTCTTTTTCATAAAGTAACTTTTGATCTTTTGGGTAGATGCCAAGTAGTGGGATTGCTGGATCAAATGGTAGATCCACTTGTATCGCTTTAAGGTATCTCCATATTGCTTTCCACAGAGGTTGAACTAGTTTGCAGTCCCACCAGCAGTGTAGGAGTATTCATCTCTCTCCAAATCCACGCCAGCATTTATTGTGTGGGGACTTTTTTGATAAAGGCCATTCTCACTGGAGTTAAGTGATATCTCATTGTAGTTTTGATTTGCACTTCCCTGATGATTAGAGATGTTGATCATTTTTTCATATGTTTGTTGGTCATTATTCTGTCTTCTTTTGAGAAGTTTCTGTTCGTGTCCTTTGCCTATTTTTTGATAGGGTTGTTTGATTTTTTTTCTTGCTGATTTTCCTGAGTTCTAAATAGATTCTAGTTATCAGCCCTTTATCAGATGTGTAGCTTGAAAAATTTTTCTCCTGTTCTGTGGGCTGTTTGCTCTCTTGACAGTTTCTTTGGCTGTGCAGAAGCCTTTTAATTTCATTAGGTCCCATTTGTTTATTTTTGTTGCTGTTGTGATTGCCTTTGGGGTCTTTTTCATAAATTCTTTGCCTAGGCCAATGTCTAGAAGAGCAGAATCAACAATGTTAAAATGACTATACTACCCAAAGTGACCTACAGAGTCAATGCAATCCCTATCAAAATACCATCATCATTTTTCACAGATATAGAAAAAATAATTTATACTTTGTATGGAACCAGAGAAGCCCCTGTATAGCAAAATCAATCCTAGGCAATAAAAACAAAATAGGAGGTATCAATTTACCGGACTTCAAACTATACTACAAGGCTACAGTCATTAAAACAGCTTGGGACTGGCACAACAACAGGGACATTGACCAGTGGAACAGAACAGAGAACCCAGATATAAAACTATCCTCATATAGCCAACTAATCTTCAACAAAGCAGACAAAAACATACACTGGGGAAAAGAATCCTTATTCAATAAATGGTGCTGGGAAAACTGGATAGCCACATATAGAAGACTGAAACAAGACTCACACCTTTCACCTCTCACAAAAATCAACTCACGCTGGGTAACAGACTTGAACCTTAGGTGTGAAACTATTAGAATTCTAGAGGGAAATGTTGGAAATACTCTTCTAGATATTGGCCTAGGCAAAAATAAAGCCTTTTAAGAAATGCAGGTGACAGTTCTCGCCCTCACAAAGAGACCTTCCTCTACAGTGGGGGGAAAGGGATGTAGGAAATAAATAAGTGGAATGCTCTGTGCCACGTCAGGTGAAAAGGTCACAACACACGAAGTGGGTTAGGGACCGCCAAGACGGGGAGGGGCTTACGGAGGTAACCGGGAGGTCAGAGACGACCCCAGGTGAAAGGTAACATCTGATGAAGACCTTAGAAGGGCCATGCAGTGCAGGCGCCCAGAGAAAGTCGCCCCAGGCAGAGGGAGCAGCGAGTACAAAGACCTGGGGGGCAGGGGAAGGGACATGCAGGGGTGTCCGAGGAACTGGGGGAGGTGCCATGTGATTCTCAAACACTTGAGGGCACCACAGTTTCCAATTAATTCAGCTCACTACAGCAGATGGATACTTCCTATTAAAATGTATGACCTCCTAATGCAATGTCTGTGGCTCTCTGGGATATGAGCTTTGCACATAAGTGCTCGGTCTTCAAGCTTTGTGGGCTTAATCTGCACGTTCACTGCCTCCCATTAGCAATTTCATGCAAATTATCTGTCCTGCAAATTCACAGGTTATTTTTCATACTTTGGGGTTTCTCAGAAGGAAGTATAATAATGTACATCTCTCCAACACATGATAATTTCCACAGGGCTTTCATCCACTGGATCTCATCTGACTTGAAGCTTACAAAGCATGGAAGGAAGGAGGGATTGTCCCATCTTACAGAGGAAGAAATTGAGGCTTTCCAAAGATACATGTCTAGGAAGAGGAAGGACCATTTTCCATATCGAGTATATAATCACCACATGCCTCTTTTTCATATGGTAACACATTCTTCTCTTTGAGGGTAGGGCCTTTTGCTTTTTCAAGCTGATATGCCTGAGGCAGGCTTTGGTGTTAGATCTGAGTCTAGCAGGGTTGTGCTGCAGCCATCTCAGATCAATTCATAGTAATCGAACACTAAATTTTCAGAAATTTTGCAAGCTGGTTGACATCATGCTGTTAGTTTGAAATGAACCATTAAAAGAATATTTATAGCACAAAAATCAGCAAATGCGACAAAATCAGGGCCTGTTCCTCCCCTAGTCCAGCCCTACCTCAGAAGAGCTGGTTGTTAAGCGTTTACCAGCACACCATTGCTTCTACTCCCATTACTTCTACTCTTGTTAGCTACGTGTCTTGCACAAATAACTTAACCCACGAGTCCTCAGATTCTCCACCTGTAAACTGGAGATAATAGCAGCCACCTTGCAAGATGGTTCTGAGGATTAATCATGATAAAACATGAAAAGAGCTATGCACCATAGGTGATCAATAGATAGTGCTGTTACTGCTATTACTGCATAGTGTGAGATGAACTTAACAACTCCCATGGGCCAAAGAGAGTCTTAGTTTCAGAAAGACATGCGGGAAAACATGAGGAGCAGTTGGAAAAGTGGGTACAAGAAGGTGTCATGCCGTAGCAGCAGAGCACCCCAAAGACAGCCCACAAGGTATGAGGAGTCCTGGCTCTTCCATGTGACCGTGGCAAATCCCGTGGTCCCCCGATTGACCGTGGGATCCCCCATTCACCTGCAGGAACTGCCTGGCACAGCAAAGCCAAAATCTCCTCTGGGCCCTGTTTCTGCACAGCCAGACCTCTGGCTCCTCATGCAGCCCTCTACATGGCTCGGTGCCGGCCCACTAAGTGTCAGGGTGCAGCCGAGTACACCCTGTGACCCACACTCACAGCCCCAACCCTGCCCTCGGAAGAATAACAAACCCATGCCACTTACAAAGCAAATGTTGGATATCTGGCATCCTTAAAGCACACAATGAAGTTACCATGGTGCTATGAATGCTGGAATTGTAAGGACAAGATAGCTCACCTCTTACCCCTTTTATTACAGAAGTTGCCATGGTGATGGGAGCATCCCAGGAGACTGAAGACCTTACTGATTGGAATCGGGAAGACTCCCATGAGCACTCTCCATCTCTGTGTGTCGGCAATGGACCAGGACATCATTTGCTCCCCAGGGAGGAATGGTGGATATTTGAAATCTCTATAATTTGTTAACTTACCCCAGGACACCAAAGCACATGACTACTCAAGTCGGAGGGAAGAGAGCAGGGAAGCATAGGCACCTGTCAGTTAGCATGTGTCCGCTCTCCTCTGTTAGCTCTGGAAAGACCGGGGTGACTGTCTTTCTCATGGTTCTGCCACCAGGGTCGAGTACAGCACCTGGCATGTTGGAGGCCCTTAGCAGCACCCAGTGAATGAATCTACTGAACATCAGATGATGGGAGGCAGAGATGAGTAAGGCCTGGTCCCCTTCCCCACGCAGCTTGCTGCCACGGAGGACGCAGATGCGTCAGCAGATGGATGCAACAGAGCCTCCTTGTACCATAGCAGGGTCCAGGAGAGGCCACCAGCAGGTGCGGGTGGTGGCACGTGTGCCAAGGAAGCACAGGGGAGGAGATTACAGCTGGACTAGCACTCCAAGAGGGCAAGAGCCACACCACTTCTCTTATCTCTGTACTCTTAGAAATTAGGGCAGTGCCTGGTGCCCAGGAAGAGCCCAGAAAATGTCTACTTCATGAACAGTTTCCTGTGGGAGGATGAATAGCTCCTACAGTGAGCAAAGAAGAGACAGTGCTCCAGGCAGAAGGCACAGCAAGTGCGAAGGCTCGGAGAGATGAGGGCAGCAAGACACATTGTGGACACCACGAATCAGCGGTTCCACAGCCGGAACAAAATTGGGCCCAAAGACAGCATCAGGAGTGAGTGTCAGGCATGAGACTGGACGTAGTGTTAGAGTCCAGGTCGTGGAAAACATTTATTCTGTGTGCTTTGGATAGCCATCGTGGTGCTTTATGCAGAGGAGTAGTCAGTGCAGATTCACACTTCGATGAGATCTACCGTGGGAAGGGCAAACTGGTAACGGGTAGCTGTGGGTGACGCTGAAATGCTGGTCAGGAGGCTGTAACGGCGGTGAAGGCCAGCGAAGGTGACGTTGATGGGAGTGGCACTGCTCCGCCTCCTGCAGTTGATCATAAAGGGCTTGTTCCTTTGCCAACGGCTCCCTTGGGGGCTTCCAGCCTCTGTTCTCCTCCAATTTCTTTCCCTGCCCTCCTGCTTCAGCCAGAGCAGCTCTGCCTTTAAATACTTATGTTTTATTGTAATGAAAAAAATCTCAATGCTTAAATTTAGCCACTGATCTAAGTGGTTCTTTCTTGGCTTAGAATGGCATGTAAACACCTGTGAGTTGACTCATTCCATTGCCACTCAAAGAAGGTTCTAGAAACCTACACCTGCTCTGAGAGCTATTTAAATGGACTCCAGGTATCTTTCTCATCCCATCCTGCCAGGCATGCTTGCAGCTTTTTAGGCAGTAGACAGTAGCTGGTGCCTCCCTCATCCAATTTTAAACAAACCATTTTAACAGTGAGTCTAGATAATAAATAAATATAGTCAATTAGGTAAGTAGAAATAGGTTTTAAAAATGTAGTCCCAAAACACAATTGAACCACCTACCCAAAAACATTTAATTAGGATAATAGTGTAATACTAAAAACTCCAGACATGTCTTCCAAAAGTCAGCATGTCCTCACGTATGATGCCAGAGGAGACAGACAGAACAGGCAGTCCACACGCAGAGACGAGAAGGGACCTCACTTCAAGTGCTCAGCCAGCTTCAAAGGACACGTGCTACCACAGGCACATGACACGTCACTGTGCTTGTGTTGCACTCTGCAGAACTGTGCATCTCACACGTTGGAGGTTTGGAGCAAGCCTGCAGCAAGCAAGTCTAGGGTGTCATTTTCCAACAGCATGTGTTCACTTAGTGTCTGTGTGTCACATTGTGGGGATTCTCGTGATATTTCAACCTTTTCATTATTATCATATCTGTTATGGTGATCTGTAATCAATGATCTTTGATGCTACTATTGTAATTGTTTTAGGGTACCATACTCATATAAGCTCATATAACCACACTCATATAAGATGGCAAACTTAATTGATAAAGGTTGTGTGTGTTCTGACTGCTCCCCCGACCAGCTGTTCCCCTTTCTCTCTCCGTCTCCTTGGGCCTTCCTATTTCCTGGGACACAGCAGTGTTAAAGTTAGGTCAATTAATAATGCTACAATGGCTTCTAAATGTTCATGTGAAAGGAAGAGTCACATATTTCTCACTGCAAATTGAAAGCTAGCAATGATTAAGCTTAGTGAAAGCCTTAAGAAAGCTGTTGAAAGCCAAGATAAGCCAAAAGCTTGCACCAAACAGTTAGCCAAGTTGTGAATGCAAAGGAAAAATTGTTGAAAGAGATTAAACGTGCTACTTCAGTGAACACACCAATGATAAGAAAGCAAAACAGTCTTATTGCTGATATGGAGAAAGTGTCAGTGGTCTGGACAGAAGATCAAACCACAACAATCCCTTAATCCAAAACCTACTCGAAAGCAAGGCCCTGACACACTTCAATTCCATGAAGGCTGAGAGAGACATGGACGTTGCAGAAGAGGAGTTGGAAGCTAGCAGTGTGCCTCAAGAAGTTTAAGGAAAGAAGCCATCTCCATAACACACAAGTGCAAAGTGAGGCAACAAGTGCTGATGGAGAAGCTGCAGCAAGTCACCCAGAAGATCCAGCCAAGATAAGTGTGAAGGTGGCTACGCTAAACAATGGATTTTCAGTGTAGACAAGACAGCCTTCTTCTACTGGAAGAAGCCATCTTGGACTTTCACTGCTAGAGAGAAGTCAGTGCCTGGCTTCAAAGCTTCAAAGCGTCAAAGGACAGGCTGACTCTCTTCTTAGGGGCTAGTGCAGCTGGTGACTTTAAATTGAAGCCAGCGCTCACTTACCATTCTGAAAATCCCAGGGCCCTTAAGAATGACGCCAAAGCTACTCTGCCTGTGCTCCACGAATGGAACAGCAAAGCCTGGATGACAGCACCTCTGTTCACAGCATTGTTTACTGAATACTTTAATCCAACTGTTGAGATCTAATGCTCAAAAAAACTCAGATTCTGTTCAAAATATTAATACTGCTCACTAACAACATACCTGGTCACCCGAGAGCTCTGACAGAGATGTACAAGGAGACTGGTGTTGTTTTCATGTAGCTACCACAACATCTATTCTGTAGCATATGGATCCAGTTGTCATTTTTGACTTACAAATTTTATTATTTAGGAAATATCTATTCTAAGCCTATAGCTGGCATAGATCATGATTCCTCTAATGGATCTGGGAAAAGTAAATTGAAAATCTTCTGGAAAGGATTCACCAGTCTCGGTGCCATTAAGGACATTCCTGATTCACGGAAGGAGGTCAAAATACCGACATTAACGGGAGTCTGGAGGAAGTTGCTTTTGACCCTCAAGGGTGAACTGCAGACGTGGTGGAAACAGCAGGAGAACTAGAGTCAGAAGTGGAGCTGAAGATCTGCCTGAATTGCTGCAATCTCATGATAAAACTCGATGAGGAGTTGCTTCTAGTGGGCGATCAAAGAAAATAGTTTCTAGAGATGGAAACTTCTGCTGGTGAAGATGCCATGAACATTGCTGACATGGCCACTGAAGATCTGGAGTAGCACATAAACTCAGTGGGGGAGGCCGCCGCGGGGTTCGAGAAGACTGGCCCCAGCACCGAACAGCGCTCCGCTGTGGCAAAGGCTATCTAACATCACATGCTACAGAGAAATCGGCTGTGAAAGGAAGAGTCGAGTGGTGCAGCCAACTTCATTATTGTCTTATAGTGAGAAATTGCCACAGCTGCCCCGCCCTTTGGTGACCCCCACGCTGACCAGTCAGCAGCGATGGGCACAGTGGCAAAACCCTCCACCAGCAAAACGACTGCCTTCGCTGAGGGCTCAGACGATCATTTGCATTTTTTAGCAATAAAGTATTTTAAAGTTAAGATATATACATTGTTTTTTAGACATAATTCTATTGTGCACTTAATGGACTATTAGGCTGGGCACAGTGGCTCACGCCTGTAGTCCCAGCTACTCAGAAGGCTGAGGCAGGAGGATTGCTTGAGCCCAGGAGTTTGAGGTTGCTGTGAGCCACGATGACACCAGTGCACTCTAGCCCTGGCAACAGAGCGAGACTCTGTCTCGAAAAAAAATAGACTATAGTATAATGTAAACAACTTAATTTGCATTGAGAAATCAAAAAATTTGTTTGACTCACATTATTGCAATGTTTGCTTTATTACTGTGGTCTGGAACTGAGCCTGCCATATCGCTGAGGTGTGCCTGCAATGCCAACACTAATGTGGACCCTTCATGGGGTGGTTACCAATGTCCAAGACCTGTTGTGTATTACCCCGTTTGATCCTCAGAGCAACACTCTGACCTCCTTATCCTTCTGTTTCCATTTTACAAATAAGCAACCTGAGATGCTCGGGGGCAAATCTACTTCTCTCGAGGCCTCCGAAGTAGTCAGCTCAGGCCGACCCACAAAAAACAGACAGGGGGCCTTAAACAATAGTAATTTACTTCTCACAATTCTGGAGGCTGGAAGTCCGTGGGGAGGGTGCCGGCATTGCAGGGTCCTGGTTAGGGCGCTCTTACTGACTTGCAGATGGCAGCCTTCTTGCTGTGCGCTCAGTCAGATTTCTCTCTCTCTCTCTCTCTCCCCCTCTTCTTATAAGGCCACAGGCCCATAACATTAGCACCCACACTTATGACTTCATTTAGCAGTAATTACCTCCTATCTCCAGTTGTGCTGGGAGGTAGGGTCCCAACATACGAATTCGGAGGTGGGGGATACAATTCGGTCATAGCAGCCTCTTAGCTGGCGAGAGGCAGAGCTGGGGTGAGAGTCTAGGAGGTCAGACCTTCAACTCTCCACCCCACCAGGTTTCCCACTAACGAGCCACCCTCACTCTCTGGGCTGTGATTTTTCTTTCTCTTTCTCCTCTGCCTTGGCTGTCTTAAGCCCAAGAGAATCAAACAGCTTTTCATTAGAACAGGTGAAAATATTGCACTTGACAATTCAAGTCGGATCATCACAGGCTTGGGAGCACAATCATTCATTCTTTGAGGAAAAATTGTCATGAAAACTAATCAGTGCAGGGCCTTAGCCTGTGCCAGTTACAGAGCATGTCAGCAAAAAGGAATAATGAGAAGGTGTGCAGTCAGGATTTCCAAGGCTACAATAATTCACACTCCATGCAGTGAGATGAAACGCTGACATATAATTAATACAAAGTGGCGGTGTCCTTTTGAACCTGACAGATAATTCCACATGGTGTACTCTCACAGCAGGTGAGAGAAGCAGCCAAAGAGAAGCCCAGGCGGGGAGGTACACAGCAGGAGGTGGGCTGCAGTGGGCTCAGCAGGGAAGGGGCAGGCCCCATCACAGCAGCTGTGGGAGGGGGGACAAGTGTGGGCCACAAAGCCAGACAGCCTGGTTTCTAGCTCCATGTTCTCCACTTACTAGTGGCATGACTCAGTTGTCCCATCTGTAAAATGGGACCAATACTTTTAAGATAACAGCACAAAATTAATGAGGCTGCATCAAAGAAGTTCAAAGACACATTATCAAGTATCCAGTAAATGTCAGAGGTCATTTCCTGATAAGAACTGAAAACATCAGGGCACGGCGGGATGGTCTTGAGTCTGAATCGAGAGTCACTGGCTCAGGCCAGGTAATGAGCTGCCCGGGCCCTGCTCTCTGTCGCTGAGACGTGGGCAGAGTTGACACGAAGACTCCTGGACAAGGATATAATGTGCGGGTAGCAGGTACCGACCATGGGGCTAGAACGGACTCCACCTGTCTTCTTGTGGAAACAGCTCTGAATTTCCCCCTGGAGAGCCCCTCCCCCACTCTAGTCATGGGACACAGGGGCAGCCTCCTGCCCCTCCTCCACTGTGCAGGGACCGGGCGCGTCCCAAGCTGGGTCGACACTGCCCGTGACCTTCAGCCTCTGGGGGCTGGTCAGCTGCCAGGAGACACTGGACTTACCAGGGTCAGTAAGAGTCATGGCTCTGACAATAAAGCTGATATGGGGAAAGGAGGGGAGACAGAGAGAGAGTCCAAAGTCAGCCATAACTGACTCTTTAGTTATAAAAGCCAAGAAATTCCCTTTTGTGCTTAAGCAAATTTATTCCTCTTCCCTATAACTAAGTAAATCCTGACCCATACAGTATATACAGTGCTCAGTACCGACCAACGGAATGATGACCTTTCTCTTTTAACCTGTAGCTTGAAGGATCATTATTTATTTCTGCTATCTATCTATTAATATCTCTATCCATCTATAATCCATCATGTATATCGAATCCATCATTTGTCTATCATCTATGTATCTATCTATCATCTACTCAGCTTATCATTCATCTATTATAATACATATGCATATGTACATATATAACCTCTTAAAGTGAACAAAATTTTATTTACAGAAAATATACTTTCATATATTTTCTTTTCAGTTGATTCTTGAAACAGTCACAAATATGGCATTATTATGTCCATTAACAAGTGAGAAATCGAGGCTTAAAGAGTTTGGGAAGTGACTCCAAAATCCAGCAATAGGTTCATCCATTTTGTTTATGAAGGAAATACAATGCCAATAGAAGCCAACAGTTGCAGAGAATTTTCTTATTTATAACGCTTTCACATAACCAACAGATATTTGTCATTAATCTGTTGGTATCTTAGAGAACATGAACAGAGCATCAAAAACAGTGCTCAACAAATGGATGCTCCAACATAATCTTTCTCCTTTAACATACAAACTCAGTTATGCCCCTGATCCTGCTCATTCTCTCTAAGGAGACTCTTCTGAAAATGTTTAGGCTCAGAGATATTCATCTAAGTAGTATTTACATTGGCAAAATAATTAGAAACAGCCCTAAGTAACCTATAAGACAGGGTAAGGGCTTAATGGCTTATGTACTTTTCTAAAGTGGACTATTATGTAGCCATTAAAATTGACAGACAAAGAGTTTGCAATAATAAGGAGACAGTGCTCCTACCACACTATTAATTTGAAAAAGCAGAAGACAGAATCATTGTGCATGGTTTTTATATCAATGACACATACAGTCATATGTCATTGATACAAAAAATGCAAGAAAAGGAGTATGAAAAGAACCCAAATGTAATCTGGACATGATTAGATTCTGGATAATTGCTGCTTTCTTATGTTTTTTATTTTCTGTGCTTTCCAATGAACATGTGTTGCTTTTCCGATTAGAAATATACTTTTTAAAAATTGCCTTGCATAGCAATCTAAACACAAAGGGGTGCATTTCTTCCAAACAATTGAAGTGTTTAGATCTGCAGTCCCCAACTCCTGGGCTGCAGACCAGTACTGGTCCACAGCCTGTTAGGAACCAGGCCGCACAGCAGGAGGTGAGCAGGGGCAAGTGAGTGAAGCTTCATCTGGGTTTCCAGCCCCTCTCCATCGCTCCCCATCCCCCCGGCCCCCACATCCGTGGAAAATTGTCTTCCATAAAACCAGTGCCTGATGCCCAAAAGGTTGGGGTCCGATGGTTTAGGTCACTGCCCGGAGACATGAAAAACTTTCAGTTGTTACTCAGACTGGGATGTAGAACATCAGTTTGTTTTTTCCCCAGGGAAATGCCTGAGTCTGTGCATCTGCCTTGCGTACGTTGATTTTCTCAAACAGGATAACTGTATTCCTCCTGTTCCCCTATCGCCCAATGTTCGAAGTGCTTCTAAGTATGAAGAGACAGAATCAGAGGTGACAGGAAGGAACATGGGCAAAGACAGACGTCCCCCGCCAGGGTCACTGCTGTTGTTCTCAAGATAAACAGTCAGCTGAGCTGCTAAATGGAACAGTTGGAATTTGTTTCCTAAAGTGACCTATCCTCTCCCCTTCAACAAAATCCAGCTGAGGACACATTTGCTAAGTGCCTCCAACGTGTCTGACCCTGTGTGAGGCCCCAGAAACAGAGAGCTGAGTGTCAAGCAGCAAGTGATTTCCTAGTGAGGACAGATGAGCAATCCGATAATTCAGGTTCACTGTGGTAAAGGCTGTTTGGGTCAAGTGCGTGGTGAGGCAGAGACCACGAGGTGCTCGCCAGGTCGGCAGAGGCTTGTGGCCTAAGGGCTTCCTAAGCGGTACCGGAATGCAGAGGAACTGGTTAGGGGACACTGGTGGCAGTGGAGACAGGAGAGTTCTAGGAAAAGGAGATGGCATGTGCAAAGGCCCAGAGGTAGGCCTGTTTTCGAAAGCAAGTTTAATGTGGAGTTATAGCCAAGGATGGAAAGGAGAGAAAGTTCTGGAACATGAGTCATGGTAGGCCTCATGGGCTGCATTCAGAACTCAGAATTTAGCGTGTCCATGCTGGGCAGCTATTCTGAGTGGAACAAAACATGGGTCCCAAGTGGCCCTTCTTGCCATCAGCTCCGTGGGTGTGATTTTCCAAAACGCTGAACTCCCCTTAGCAGGCTCTATTTGGCATTCCCTTAGAACATTACACACAGCTTCTCAAATATACAAAACCCACTCTTCTGAATCCATTTCAACTCTGATTCATCAGATAAGAGCACAGAATTAAAATGAAGCATGCCCTTGAAGTTCCATCAGAAAATATACTCTATGACACACTTAAGACTGTCTGAACCCAGAAATGTCATTCCTTTCCCTTTGCAGCGCAGCCGACTCCTTCCAGCACTTGCCTGCACACGGGGGGAGCCCCAGGAGCCCCGAACAGACTCACTCACCACAGATTGACCAGGAAGGGGTGCTCCAGCCCCTGCATGATCTGCAGTTCCCTGAAGACATTCCGAACTTCGTCCCTCTCGATGCACTTCTGCTTGTTCATGTACTTCATTGCGTACATCTTCTTCGTGTCTCGCTTCTGCACGATGCACACCTGAGCGACAGCCAAAGGGGAGAACATTCAGGCCGACAATTGAAAAGGAAGGAGAAGAAAAGTCAATCCCCTCCACAATTCCACTCCTGGATTCAAGTCTCTGTTCTGAAAACTTGCTAGCAGAGCAGCTCTGGCTAAATTGGTGCCACAACCTCTACATCTGTAAAATGGAGAATTGTACCAGATTCGTCTGGTTACTAGATATCTACACTAGGACTGGCCTGGCCTGAGCGTGGAAAAGGAGCTGCAGACGCACGAGATGGGAGGAGCAGCCCGGCCCATGAGGAGCTCACAGGCTGGGAGCCTGCAAGGCGCACAGTGCCCAGGACCCTGAGAGTGCGGGCGCAGTGTGCCACGGGCCACCTCTGCTCGCCGAATGTCCTCCCTTCCCACTTCAGCACACACCTGCCTGCCTTCCCGCCACTAGCTGTGTGTCACTTCGCCTGAGGCCTCTCCTTGCCAGGAGGGCTCTCTGCTGCCCATAAAACAGACCAGCAGAGACAGGGAATTAGTGTCCCCAGGAGCAGCACTCGGCCTGTGACGGATAGAAAAGGTGTCAGCACCCCGGCCCCCTTGCCCGTTGGGTGGGACAGGTCTGAGGCTGCAGTTTCACGCTGGCCCCAGAGTGTGTAGTTCCACGGGGCTGGACGGTGCACCCTTCCCCGACTCACTTCCCGACTCACTCACTTGTGTTCTCTTTACCTCTCCAGGTCCCTGTGCTCTAACCCTGGCGTCGGAGCTGCTTTTGGGGAAGCCCAGGCTCAGGCACAGGGCTCGGGGGAGCGAGGAGAGGCTGCGACAGTGGTGACAGCAGTGCCTGTGTTGAGCACTCTACTGCAGGCCGGGCACTGAGCGAGTCATCTCCTTGGTGATCTCACTTAATCCCTGCAAGAACTTTCTGGATAAAAAATGGCAGGTAGGACTCCGTGCACACGGGCTGACTTTCAAATGGCTCTCTTGCCCAGGGGCAGCAGGGCCAGGGTGGGGGAGGCTCCGGGATGAGTGCCAGAGGCAGCAGCCCTCCCCCACGGGCAGGGCAGGGCAGGGAGCCGGCGGGGCGGAGGAGCAGGCTCCAGGGAAAGGAGCCTCACGGAAGAAGACAGGAGCCCGAGAAGGCGCCGTGAGTAGTAGGATGTGGCGGGAAACAGTCACCAGGGCTGACGTGCGCTGTGTGACGCGGACGGTTGACAAGGACTGCATGAGCTATTTGTCCCAACAGTCCCTCAGGCTGCCATAACAAAGTGTCACAAATTGGATGGGTGGCTTAGGCAGCAGAAATGTGCCATCTCACAGTCTGGAGGCCGGAATCCAGTCACGGCGCCGGCGGGCCACACTCCCTCTGATGGCCGGGGTCCCTGCCTGCCCCTGCTAGCCTCGGGGGCTGCCGGCAGCCCCTGGTTCTTTGTGGCTTGCAGCTGCAGCGCTCAGTCCCTGCCTCTACTGCTGCGTGGCCTCCTCCTGGCGTCTGTGTCGCTGATCCCAAATTTTCGTCGTATAAGGACACCATTTACCGGATTTAGGACCCCCAGCGCCGGCATGACCTCATCTTACCTGGTCACATCTGCAGTGCCCCTACTTCCACATGAGCTCACATTCTGAGGTTCCAGGAGGCTGCGACTTTTGGTGGTGGAGGGGGCAGTTTCAACCCGGTGCAGCTGCTATTACTACCTGGTGCAGACAGAGGACAGGGAGGCCCGGGAAGCTTCCAGGCCTTTCTCAGGGCTCTCAAGCCTCAAACCCAGGCTCTGTGCCTCTCAGCTGTCACGTCTCACCCACCGCGTGGAGTCCGTGATACAAGAGACATGTTGGAAAAATCCAGCAATGAGGCAGTGGGCCTGGGTGCCCAGGTGGAGCTGGGGGTTGTCCTGGCCTCACAGGCTGCTCCTCTGCTGGGAACTGGACCCGTTTCAGCTCCGAGGACCCAGCACACGGGAAAAGCCTGCGTTCTGACTCCGGCTTTGCTCTTGCTGCTCTCCGAGCCTGAGTCTCAGCATCTGCCCGAGCTGTGTCAGCAAAGCTACCCTGCCCCTGGTTGGGACTGGACAGGATCGAGGAAGCAGGAGTGCCTGGAAATACTGGGGGAGAGGGGACAATAAAGGTCATCTGGATGTCAACGTATTAAATAATGCACTTCATGAACCCGCCACAAAGATGCCTTTCTACAGTCAAGTCAGTGGCACAAGGCGGAAGGCCCGTGGGACTTCCATTTCCAGTGAACTTGAAAATGCAAAATGCGGGAGGCCACGGTGTGACGTCCAAAGGCACCTTAGGGAGCTGGGCTTTGTGGGATCGAGCAGAGACTTCCGAAGCCCTGGGCATCGCCCTGAGCCCCACGTTGAAGGCAGACATGCCGTGGAGGATAATGCCACCAATCAGAATTTCTCATCTCTCTGGCTTCTCATCTGCCTTCTCAGAAGGGGCGCGGCAGGCACTGTCCCCACGGGCCGGGCCCTGCTGGCTGCCGCTGCGTCCTCGCAACACGGGGTGTACAGCACCGGTGCAGATAAAGGCGCCCACGCTCTCCTGGGCTTGGCAGACAGAGGTGCTGAGGGATGGCTCTCGCCTCGGCTCAGGGACAGTTTAGGAATTATTGTGCCAGGGATGCTCCAAAATCAAATTAGAATTCTGGCTTTCAAAGTAGAGCTAATGATTTCAGTAGAACTTGGAAGTTTGACTTTTCAGCACACAAACAGGAAGGTGGTTGGCACAGGGTGTCGGATATAGTTGGGAAGCTCAGCCTGATGAGGAAAAGAGGCGAGACCAAGGGACAGGGGTTTCATCCAGCTCAGTGCGGGCCCTGAGGGAGGCTGGGATCCCGCGGTCATCTGGGCCTGGGCTCCCTCCTCGGTAAGCTGAGGGCGAGGCCCTGTGCTCTCCAAGGCATCGCAGAAGGATGGTTTCTCGGGGACACCTGCTGAGAAGGCTGGACGCAGGGTCAGGCGAGCTGAACGGTTCCCGGCCCTCTCGCAGACTCTGGGGCTTCGCTGCACGAACCCTTGTGTTCCAGTGCACTGAGTGGAGAGAGGGTCTGCCAGGAAGTCAGACACACAGAGAGTTTGAGCTCAGAGGCTACTCTGACCAGGACTTAAACTCCAGCTCTTTGCTGTGTGATCATGGGCAACTCACTCGCCCTCTCTGAGCCCTAGTCTGCACATCAGAGCACCTGCTGTACACCACGTGAGAACACAGTGAGAAGTCAGCAGTCTGCAACCTGGAAGAGAACCCAACGTGCTGGCACCTTGATCTGGGACTTGCAGCCTCCAGAACTGTGATCAACAAATCTTTGCTGTATAAGCCACCCAGTCTGTGGTGTTTTAGTTACAGCAGCCCGAACATACCAAAGTAGTGCCCTTATTTGGATAAGGTCTTTGCAGTTGTGATTGTTAAGGATCTCCAGGTGAGATCATCTTGGATGAGGGTGGACCCTAAATTGAATGGCAAGTGTCCTCAGAAGAGAATGGGGACATGCCAGGAGAAGGCCGTGTGACGGTGGAGCAGAGAAGGCGCGGGCAGCCCCAGGGCTGCCGCACTTGCCAGGAGCGGAATCAAGGGCTTGGGACAGACTCACCTGCAGAGCCTCTAGAAGGAGTCTACCCTGCCCAGGCCTGGATTTTAGACTTCCGGCCTCCAGAACTGTAAGATAATAGATTTCTGTTGTTCTAAGCCATCCAGTTCGTGGTGACATGTTATAGAATTCCCTAGGAAACGAACACAGCCCAGAAATGCCCACCGCTGCCACTCGCCTACGGCTGAACGGCGCGGCCAGGGGCTCGGCGGTCCCCGCTCTCCTCCACTGTAAAGTGGGTCTGTAGGGCTGACCCTTCCGGGTCTACAGCCAGGTATCCAGGGCTCGGAGTGGAAGGAGCCCGGCAGAGCATGTGGCCAGGCGGGGGCCCGCACACACGGGCTGGTGGAGTGACAGGCAGATGGATGCTTTGGACCCAGCCCCTGCGGCCCTGGCGAAGTGTCCTCTCTGAGTCCTGCAACTACAGTGATTTCTGGATTTTAGAGTTTAATGTTGCAATTCCAGTGGCAGGAAGAGTTCACCGCAGTAGCTTCCTAACTGGCCATCCCCACCGCTACTCTGGTCTCTGCAAATGTCTTCCTGCCTGGTAGAAACCTTTGGAAAAGCAAAGACTCAAAGCCTGCAAGGGTGTTCTTTTGCCTTCAAAAAGAAGTTCAAGGTCAGTATCCTGGCATTCAAAGCCCTCCATGCCTGTGTCACCCCAAGCATATGCATGTGCACACTCACACACATGCACACGCACACACGCACCTTTCGCTAGGACTACCTCAAACCCGTTAGAATTTTGCTGAAGAATTTCTCCACCAGCCCCTTCCTACGCTTGTCGCCTTCTCCCCTGTCCACTGCTCCCCAGTCTGGCCCTCCCAGCCTGGCCGGCTCCGTCTCTACCTGGGCATCACTCTTCAGGCGGCTTCCCCGGGAAGCGAGGCCCGCCGGGCAGTCAGGGCCGTGTCTGCCGCAAAGCTGCGTGTGCTGCATTATAACCCTGTCTCTCTCTGACACTCAGCCCCCAGGCACCCTAAAGGCAGAAGTCACGCCTACCAGGTTCCCTCTGCAGGGGTCCATCTGTATGAACTCGTCACCTTCTCTCCCAACACTAAACCAGTCCATTTCACTTACTGCGCTTGGACCACCCTCCCTCGGCCTCCCCACCTTACCCCTCGCTGGGAGCACCACCACCCGGCCTCAAGGTTTCCCTGGCCCCGACCTCCAGGCCGAGTCCACAAAGGAGCTGAATGTCATTCGCAACTGGGTCTGCCATGTCCCACGCGGCCCCTAGCAGGTCAGAGGTCCTGGTGCCCCATGTGCACAGCGTGGGAGGAGAGGCTTGCTGCTCCCCACTCGAAATCCCATGGCAACCATGGTCCTGCGAGAATCTGCTGCACCAGCAGCATTCTGGCCTCCTGAGCTCCTGACAGGTGTTCTAGAGGGAAGTTGAGCACGTGTCACCAATGGCCAACTCTGCCCAGGCCCTGGGCACCTTCAGAATAGAAGAGCTGGGTCTCAAGGGACACCAGTGCTCCTTAGCAGGGTGGCTCAGAGCCCTTCTCCAGAGGAAATCACAGTTAATGAGGTGAAAACAAGCAATTTGGCCAAAGCCACCCAGGCTGCTAAAAGGCAAGCACCCAATTAACATTCCTCATCAGTCTAATTCAATTAGGACCCGA
This sequence comes from Mirza zaza, assembly GCA_008750895.1. Taxonomy (NCBI): domain Eukaryota; kingdom Metazoa; phylum Chordata; class Mammalia; order Primates; family Cheirogaleidae; genus Mirza; species Mirza zaza. The sequence continues at coordinate 17,551 of VSMD01000908.1, forward strand.
TGTCATCATTTTTGGTGACAACCTAGTGGGACAAATACAGAGCTGCTAGCTAGTGTGGATTTCAGTTGATTTGCCATAAGAAAGGCGTGTGTCCAGCACACTGAGGGTCAGAAATCCAGGAGCGGATCCCAAGTCACCAGAGACCCTCCAACATGCCGGCGTCCGGTGGGCACAGTCCTGACTTCGCCGGCCGTTCAGGGCACTGACAACGTCGGTTCTGCAGCTCAGCCAGCGGCCCGGCTTTGTAAAGATGCCCCAGGGAAGGCCAGTGTGTAGCCCAGGTTGAGAATGGCTTTGTCGGAATCTTCAAAAAGGTCCTTCTTGGCTGCATCTTCCGGTGGCCTTTACGATCGAGGCCCGAATCCCGGGTTGGCAACTCAGGCTCTGGAAGCACAGGTGGATGGCCACAGAGCAGAAAGGCCAGGGCTGTGCTGGCCCCTGGGCTGTGAGGGTGTGAGGGCTGGATCCTGCACCCCCTTCCTCCCAGCCTGCGGGGCAGCTGCACTCGGACCTCACTGTCACCTGGCCTCGGGCTGGTCCTCCTCACCTGCCCTTCACCCCCAGCTTCACTGGCCTTAGCAAATAATGAATAAACAGTGACATTAAAGGACACCTTTTATGCTTGTAGGAGGAAGATTCCAGAAAACAACCAATTAAGGGGAAAAAAGAAAGAAAATCAGAACGAAATATAGCAACCAAAGAGAGTGCTCATGCTGTCTACTATTGCTCAATTCGCTGAAGGAAGCCTGTCCTTGGCGGGGGAAGCTTTGGCCACTCAGTATGCAGCCTCCCCTGTCCTCTCTTATAACAGGACATCTTTCTCAGAGAGGCAATGTGATCTGCTCCAAACACGCCTGCAGCCAGGGTTGCCATGGTTCTAGCCAAGGACATGTTAGTCTGCTGGAAGTTCCTAGAAAGTCTTGCTTTCTGCATAAAGGGGAGTATCTATAGGTGGTATTATCCTTCTCTTTACACCATCCTTCTTGTCCTCTCCACCATGAACATGGATGTAATGTCTGGAGCTACAGCAGCCTCTTGTGACTACGAGGCCCAGAGAGTCTCAGAGGTGCTGAACCTGATGTTATGGAACTTCCTCCCTTCAGATTTCTTGCTATGTGAGAAAAATGAACACTTCTTTGTTCAAGGCACCTAAGGCAGGTTTTCTGTTCTTCACTACTGAGTACATCTCAACTGATACACAAACTAAAAGATGACTTTTCACTGAACATAAAACCCATGTGGGTTCTGATAAATGGTGGCCTCATTGGAGAGGTCAAAATTTGATTTCAAGAAAAATACTTATTTGGATGAATATTTCACTCAATAAACATTTATTAAGTACCTGCCGTGGGCCTAGTACCATGCTAGCCATGAAGATCTTGCACTCCCCTAGCAACCCAAAAGTTAATGGGATAATCAGATAATACACAAGTGGAAAAGGCAAAGACCCCACTATGGACCCTCAGGCCCTAGGTGGCCTGAGCCCAGTCCCCCTCCGGCTCCCCACACCAACCTCTGTGCCACCCTTGTGCCGTCATGCTCTTCTCAGGCATCCACAGGTCTTGGGCCCTGGCCAAGGAGAGCTTGGGAGGCCATTCTAAGAGGTGATGGTGTGTCTTAAAAATACATTAAGGCCGCTGTTCACACCCACACAGTGACCCCCTCTGGAGTCACTGCAGAAAACTGCAAGTGGGGCTCAAGGGCCCCAGGACCAGCCCTGACACCTTGGACACCCTCAGTGTCCTCTGGGGTGAAGGCAGGTTGGGCGCACTCTGCAGGCATGGAAAGGCCTGGAATGCTCGTCTGCTGCACAGAATGAGACATCGCTGGGAGGACATGCCGAGCAAGGGCATGAGCAAGGGGGTCCTCCTAGCATTTGCTCCGCTGATGCTTGAAAACCATTTGAGAGTGAGCCTGTACCTCCTGGGATAGCTCTCAAGAAAGTGAGCCCCAGAAGCTGGAAAAGTCCTCCAAAGTATACCTCAAGGCAAACACAAACTACTTGATATGAAATGAATAAATATTTCATTAAAAAGAAATGGATTCCTTCCTTCATAAAAATGCATGAACAACGAAGGCTACTAGTAAATTGTAAATGCATCATATTCAAGAATTCTAAAAATGATTCTGACAAAAGAGTAACAGCTAAGTTGAGGCTCAGAGAAGTTAAGTAACTTCTCTGAGAGTCACACAGTTGGGTCATAATTCCAACTCAGCTCTGTCAAACTTGAGAGTCAAAGCCACTGAACTATTATACTATACGGTAATTGACTCATACAGTTCCCTAAAAAGAGCAATCACATATTCTGAGAGCCCGCTTGCGGGAGACGCAGTGCGGGGTATCAGATGTGTGTCAGCTGCCATTTGTCCCATAGCTAACTTTGTTCCTGCCGCAGGGACTTCGCATCTGCTGCCCCTTTTGTCTGCAACGCCCTTTTCCCAATTGGCTTCTCAGCAGTGGGCCTTAGGTCAGACGTGTCTGCTGAGAGAGGCCGCCCCTGCCACCCTGGTCCCCAGTGACGCTGTCCCGACTTTCTGCAGAGCAGCTGTCATCGGTGGAAATGATCGTGCTTATTTATTGTTTGTGTGTTTGTCTGTCTCTCCTCCTAAACTGTCGGTTCTGTGCCAGAGACCTTGTGCAGCCAGCTCACCACCCTCACAGCTACCTAGACTAATGCCAGCACAGAGCCACTTGTCCATAAACATTTACTGTCCAACTCAACATCCTGCAGTGTGTTCTACCACGCTACTGTTATCCTGGAGACCCAGTCATTTGAAAGATCAAAAATATTCTAAAAGAATAAATTTTAAGGAAAAAAAAAACCCTGATAAGCCAAATGTTTCTGAACATTCAAACTTACAAACATACATGCAAAATCTAATCCCTGCTTAATTCCCAAATGGATTTGTTGCAGTCTGGGCGCTAAATTGGTTAGTCTGCTATTAATGAAATATTTTTTTTCACACTATGAAGCCACATGCAGCTGTGAAAGCCTGGAATGAGGCTTTCCTCATTCTCATGTGGAATGAGACAGCTAATCATATGCTCGGGTCGGGAAACGTGCATCATTGCATAATGAGGCAGTGTTGAGTCTGGAATTATCATTTGTGCAACTCTTGCTCAGTTTTATCTAGAATCTTCCCTTTAGGGACATAAAGAGCTATTATCATACAACTCTGTGCCATTTTTCTGCCATTTTATGTGCAGACTGCCTCTGGCTGTTCCATGAATTTTAATGAACTCCCTGTTTATCTTGCTCTGACCTGCAGCTCTTTACGCAGACAGCCCGAGTGCCAACCAAGAGAGACGCTTTGGAAGCAAACCCTCGGAGGTCTCCCAACGGTGTCCTCCTCCTTCTCTGGAGGGTGATTGAGCCCTGCTGACTTCAGAGTTAATTCAGAGTGGAACCCTGCACCCTGGACTCTCTCGCCCAGCTCAGCCAGCGGAGCAGCCGAGCGCCATGGGGAGTGAGGAGGGGGGCTGAGCAGGGGCGTGGGGACGGAGGGGGCGTGTACGCAGGCCAGGGGGACGCGCGGCCCAGCCCTGAGACAGGCCGTGCAAACCACTTGCCTAAGTCTTCTATTGACTGGTCTGTTGTTAAGTTCTTCATCATCTCTATGTATTTCTTTCTATTACATTCGTTCATTTATATTATATGTGTGCTGTAGGTATCAAAGATACATATATGTGTATATATACACACTGCTTAGTGGGGGTATGTGTATACATATGTATGTACATGTATGTGTGTGTACTATGTGTTTTGTGTGGGGTGTATATGCATGTGTGCATATATACACTGTTCAGTGGGTGTACATATTATGTATAGAGACATGTATGTGTATATGTATATACATATGTGTGTATATATAGCCTAGTGGGTAGGTATATATTTGCACACATATATGTGTGTGTGCATATGTACTGTTTTGTGGGAGCACATATATATGTATATCCATAGCATATGGTGCGCATATGTGTGTGTATATCTGTAAACTGCTGGGGGTGTGTGTACATACACACGTGTATGTGTGCGTGTGTGCGTGGGTGCACGTGTGTGAACGACAGGGAAACATTGCTGCCTGCAAAGAGCTTATGCGGTGATTCATGAGGCCCCAACTGAGAGGAGAGACGGGCAAACACGAAGGAGGCTCGCTGTAGTCAGCTACCGGCGCTGTGAAGAAAAGGGGAAGAAGAGGGAGGAGCTAGGAAAGCATGGGGGAAGTCACATGGGGTGGCCTTCAGGGAAGGTCTCCGGAGGGACATCTGAGCAGAGCCCTGGCACCTCGAGGGAGCCTGGCAGAGAGGGGGAGGGCCAGAGAGGTGGAGGGAACAGCGAGTGCGCAGGTTCTGAGTGAGGGCTAAGTTCAGGGCGGCCGAGAGACCAGAGGGAGGGCTGGAATGGAACGAGCAGGAAGACAGGGCAGAGGCGAAGCCAGAACGACGGGCCCAAGCCGGTGGCACAGCCTGGCAGGCGGCACTGAGACGGGCCAGTGCTCCGAGCGGGAGGGAGGCAGCAGCCAGGCGGCTCGGGGATCTTCGTGCACACGCCTGCTGCTGCGGGCCCAGGGCTGGCCTCCTCCCCCGCCCCATCCGCTGGCTGAGCCAGCGTTTGCTGAGCCTTTACCATGTAGGTGCCCAGCGCTGAGCTGGTGCCGCCAGGACCAGGCAGATGGGCACGACCGCTCCCAGCCCCGAGGAGTCTCACGGTCAGATGGGGAAGGCAGATGAGTGACCTGAGAACCGTCCGTGGCCCAGCTGTGTGCAAGAGGGGTGGAGGCGACACTGAGCATAGACATGGGAAGGGGCTCAGCCACTGAGTCTTCTCCCCGGACATGTCCCTCCGTGTGCATACTCAGATCTTTCTAGAAGCCTTAGCCATGCTGGCTTCAAGAAGACAAAAACAACTGAAAAAAGGCCAGCCGCATGCCAGGCGCTGTGCTAGGGGCTGTGTGTCATTTGTCCCCTTATTTTTGTGTGAAAACTTTGAGTCCATTCTAGTCACTTTTCTCTTTCAGGAGAAGAAAGGGAGGGTTGTGGGTCCAAGTCCACTTGACTAGCTCATACTTGGAGCCCAGCCCTGCCCCCGCAATGCCCGCACTCTTCCATGCTCTCTTGCTTCCAAAACCAAACGTCCAATGTTGTTGGACACTGATGGACACTCTCCAACCGTCCCTGGTCTACAGCTGATGTGCACATGACTAAGCTTGGCTTCAGCCTAACTTCTGTATCCGGGAGGGACCTGTGGAAATGAAACAGGCTGTGTGTGGCAGTGGGTTCTCTCCAGACCTCCAGCTCATCATCTGTAAAATGGGCATGATAATGTGAGTACGAGGGGGATGGTGGGTGTCCAGTCCCCAGGACAGTAATTGTTAGTTTCTGATTAGTCAGGACTCATTGTGTTGCAAATATTGGAAGCCCAACAAGACCTCACGTCGGCAGGCTGGGATATTGTTCCCTTAGCTGGTAAGGGCAGTGGGTAACTCAGGGGACCGGAAGGCTAGGAAGGTCGCGGCACTGTTGTGTCTACCCATGTCCCCCTCACTTGCCTCCACACCCCAGGGTTCCCGCGACCACCTGCGACTCTGCAGGAGGCCTTCCTGCCCTGCGCAGGGAAAGCCAAAGTGCGGGAAGGCGGGCAGCCTCCTCCGGGCAGGAGCAGCTCCACGCACGCCGTGCGCCGCGCCCCACACGCCCGCACCGGCCGCTCCGGGAGCCCGCGGGCCTGCGCGCTGTCCCGCCGCCCGGCTCCTGCGCTTGCTGCGGCCACCGCCTGGAAACAGCGGGCACTCACCCCTCCCCTCGAAGTCAGCTTCCGGAGGAGCGACCGCGGCTAAGGCAGTCGTGCACGGCCAGGACCAGGCCGAGGCCAGCGAGGTGCCAAGGGCGCAAGATTCAGGGAGCGCGCGCCACGCCCGCACTCAGCTGCGAGGAGGCACGACACCGGCGACGTCGCTCGAGGGCCGCCGCGCCGGCAGGACGCGTCTCCGCCTCTCGCTCGTCCGCGCCGGGGAAAACGGCCGGCCGCGGGCAGACCGCGTCCCCGCAGGACGTGGTGCAGAAGCGGGAGAGGACGCGTCTTTCGCCTCTGAGTCCCGGGCGGGGCCTGACTGGTTGGCCTTGGATGCGTATCCACTCCTTGGACCAAGCGCTGTGTCCGGCTGTGCCTCGGCACACGCCCATCGCAGTGGGTGATCGACAGTCACTCTGGGCCCCCGTGGAGTGGGAGGGATCTCTCCAAAGGAAAGGGATGTTATTATGACAGTAAAGCTGGACAGTCACACGTAGCAGCCACCACTGTCTACTGCGGGTCGCCATTCCCTTTCCATTCCACAGATGATAATACTAAGCTTCAGAGTGGTTAATTTACTTCCCAGATATCCACAACTAATGCATGTCAGAGTCATCCTGACTCCAAAATCTAAGTGTTTCTACTGGATACACAGAAATTAACATGTTTAGCCTCAAGTGTCCCAGAATTTAGTCATAAAAAATGATTATGAAAAATGTCAGTAAATTCTTGCTAAAATCAATGGATCACCTGTAGCTGTTTACTTTGGTGCTATACTGGGAGGCACGAAAGTAAAATGAGATTTTTGTGAATTCACATGTGCTCTTTCCTGATAACCAAGGCTATTGTCATGGTTTAACAATGAAATGTCTTCTTGAAAATTCTTAATAAATGCTGGATCTAACCTGCCAAAGGCAGAAAGCAAAGCCAAAACATTTATTTCATGTTAGAATTAAGCCAGCCCACCTCCACCCTAAGCGTAATAATAGCCATGCAGACTTCACCAGCATTTACCATGAATGGCAGGGGTTATTTGGTATTTTGGGCAGAACAAAGATATATTCTATTCCCTTAAAGTAAGCTAACCTCATTCTGAATACTGGACATTTGTGTACATTCTACATGAATTTGCATGTCATCAAGATATTGCTACAAGCCACAAGCAACTTAAAAATAGACACTCTAGAAAGCTTGGATTCTTTCAAAAGATCTATTAAACCATAGCTATAAAACATTTATGCACTACAGGTTCTGAGAGCCAAGCCAGCCGCCAAATACTGTCACAGGTAAAGGCAGAAAAAGTAGATAAAATATTCAAGGAATGATGACAGGCTATAACCAATTTAAAAATCATGAGGCCACATGTTCACAGATTTGGTAGTATGTCATGAAAGGGTACAAAAGGTTTAGGACCAAAACCCTCAAAGATGTGAGGCTAAAAGTGATATGCTTCTATGTAATGCCAACTCTGTGGTAGTTTAAAACATGTTTCAATTTTCCTTAAGCCAGACAATCCCAACATTAGGATGAGAATCAACATAAATGATAGGTTTAACGAGATTTTTTATTTTGGTGTGGTGCTTTAAATTCAGCCACTACCCATGAGATTATGAGTAAGCCTCCTAACTTCACTGGGCCACAACTCCTTTTTGAAAAATCCAGAGAAGGAGAGCCTAAAATGTGATCCATAACCTCTGCCCAAATCTCTTGATGACTCCTAAAGATCATATATATGGAGCAGACTAAAAGCAGTCCAGTTAAGAAGAAAAAGAAGTGGACTGAGATTTGTGTGCCTGCCTGAGACACAGAGCATGTGGTGTAAGTCCAACTAAGTTAACTGCTTGTTAAAAATATGTTTTCCAAGAAATACATTAGGATCCAAAGTTTCTGCAACATAATATTCAAAATGTCCAGGATGCAACCCAAAGCTACTTAACATAAAGAACCAGGAAAATGGGACCCATTCTCAATAGAACAGATAATCAATGGAGGTGAATTTTAAGATGTCCCAGACATTAGAATTAGCATAAAGGACAAGCAGTTATTATGACTATTTTACATGATATAAAGGGACAATATGGTTGAAATAGATGGAAAGATAGGAAATCTAAGCAAAGAGAGATAAACTATTTTTAAAAAATTTCCACCCAGACATATCATAGCTAAACTTCTAAAAGTCAAAGACTAAGGGAAATTTTTGAAAAGAGTGACACATTACATACCAGATAATAATGAGTCAAAATTTGATGACTTCTCATCAGAAATTATGGAAGTCAGGTGACAATGGAACAAAATCTTCAAAGTAATGAAGGAAAAAAGAAACCGTCTCAACCTAAAAGTCTGTATCCAGCAAAAATGTTCTTCAAGAAAGAAGTTGATACAAATACATTTCAGCTAAAATAAAATAAAGGGAATAATTAACAAGAGATCTGCACCATATGAAATACTATAGTAAATTTCTCAGGCTGAATGGAAATGATAACAGGAATGGGTCAATATCAAAAACTATTTTCTCTTAATTTTTTGAAAACAAATATATATATATATATATATGATTTATAATTTCAGAAGCCACAATACATTTGACAACTATAGTAAAGGCTGATAGGGTGGTAAATGAACCTCTATAGTTGCAAAGTTTATAAAATTTATGCAAAGTATAAAATATTAACTATGTGCTAACTATTAGCACACTATGAAATAAATTAAGGATGTATATTATAATCTCTAGAGCAACAATTTAAAAACATAATAAAAGGAAGTATCATTATAATATAAAGTCAATAGATAAATTTAAAAGGAATTCTAAATATTCAATTAATCCAAAACAATACACTAAAGAAGAAACAGAGAACAACAACAACAACAACAACAAACAGAGAGAGAAGAAGAAAACAAATAAAATCATGGTAGACCTAAATTAAATCATATCAATAATTGCATTAATTGTGAATGGACTAAACAATCCATCTAAAAGGCAGAGAGTGTCAGAATGGATTTTTTTTTAAAAAAGCAAGACCTACTGTCTTTAAGAGATTTATGTTAAATATAAAAACACAGATAGAATGAAAGTAAATGCATAGGAAAATATATGCCATGAAAAGAACATAAATAAGGTAGAATGACTATATTAATCTCAGAGAAAATAAGCTTCCAAATAAAGAATATTAGCAGAGAAAGAGAAGGACATTTCATAATGATAATATAGCCAATCCATCATGAGGCCATAGCAAACATAAATGGCCTCAAAATCTAAGGCCTAAGAAAAGACCTCAAAATAGAAGAAGCAAACATTGATAGGCTTAAAGGAAGAAGAAATTCCACAATTATAGTTGGATATTTCATACAACTACCTCAGAAACTGACAATACAACTAAATTTTAAAAATAAGCAAAGACATAAAAGATCTGAATAACATTATTAATCACCTTGACTTAACTGGTATTTATTGAATCTTACATCTGATAACTTTGAAATATACATTCTTTTCAAGCAGGTATAGTGTGTTTACTAAGATAGACCATAAATTGGGCATAAAATGACTCTAAATAAATATAAACAGATTGAAATCATAACATGTTCTTGAAACACAAAGGAAAAAAATCAGAATCAATAAAAACAAAGCACTTAGAAAAACACCAAATATTTGGAAATTAAATTACACATGCCTAAATAATTCATGACTCAAAGAAAAAATCACAAGTGAAATTAGAAAATATTATAAACTAGATAATAATCAAAATATAATATTTAAATTTTGTGAAATGTAGCTAAAGCAGTACTTAGAGGGAAACTTAAAGCTTAAAATGCTTATATTAGAAAAAAGAAATGTCTATAATCAATGATCTAAGTTTCCACCTTGAAAAGCTAAGATTATAAACTGACCAAGAAAATAAGAGAAAGAAGGCAAATTAGTCACATTGGAAATGAAAGAGGAATTATCACTGCAGAAGCTACAGAAATCAAAAGGATCATATGAGAATATTATAAATTATTTTATGCCAACAAATTTGCCAACATAGAGAAAATTTATAAGTTCCTTGAAAAATAATAACTTACTAACATTCATGTAAAAACCCCCAGAAAATCTTAGCAAAATTTTCTTTAAAAGTTGCTTTTTTAGTCAAAAGTCTTACCAGAAACAAACCTCAATACTCAGATGACTTCATTTGTAAATCCTATCAAACATTTAAAGAAGTAACACCAACTTTACACAAACTCTTTCAGAAAGAGGAAATATAGGAAAAGAAAAGTCCCAACTCATTTCAAGAGACTAGTATAACCCTAAAAACAAATGTGACAAAGATATTACAAAAAATTAATAAATTACAGATTAACATTCCTTAACAACATACATGTAAACTTCTCTAATAAGATGTTAGCAAATCAAATTCAACAATATATGTAAAGAATAAAACTTTACATCCAAGCAGGATTTATCTCAGTAATATGTGGTTGGTTTAAAGTTTGGAAATCAATCAATGTAATTCATCATAGTAAGAAAATAAGGAGAAAAACAGTATGATCATTGCAATAGATGCAGAAAAAAACATTTGATGGAATTTAACAAGCAGACATAAAAATCATTTCCAGCAAACTAGGACTAGAAAATAATCGCTCAATCTGGTAAAGGGCATCTCAGAAAAACTTGGTTTTAACCACATCCTCAGTGACGAAACAGCAAATGCTTTTTTCCTCCTAAAATTAAGAACAAAGCAAACATGCTTAACTTGCGACTCTTCCTCAACGTTGTACTGGAGGTTTTAGCCACTGCAATAGAAGACTTTAAAAGCATAAAGACAGGAGGAAATAGGCAAAACCACTCTGTTAGCTGATGGCACGATTATTGCCATAGAAAATCTCCAGGAAACTACAAAACAACCACTACAGCTAATTATTTAATTAGCAAGGTTCCAGGATACAGGATTAAGATATAAAAATCAATTGTGTTTTCATCTCTAGCAACAATGAATTAAAACTAAATTAAAATAATTTAATTCCATTACAACAGCGTCAAAAAAACCAAACAACCTCAGAAAATATTTAGGAAAAACATTGATACCAAAAAAGGCCAAAGCCCCTATCCTAAAAACAACAAAACATCCCTAAAATAAATGTTTAAATACCCAGAAAATATAGACATAAGTAACAACAGAGAGACATACCAGGCTTGTGGATTAGAAAACTAACTACTTTTAAGATGTCCATTATTTCCAACAGCAGAGGACGTGAACAGGTGGAAATCCACACCGTGCTCGTGGGTCAGCAGAATCAACATCGTTAAAATGTCTATGCTACCCACAGTGATCTACAGATTCCATGCACTCCCTATTAAAATACCAACAGATATAGAAAAAATAATTTTCACAGATATATAAAAAATAATTTTATACTTCATATGGAACCAGAGAAGACCCTGTACAGCAAAAGCAGGGTGGGCGGATCGCTCAAGGTCAGGAGTTTGAAAACAGCCTGAGCAATAGACCCCGTCTCTACTAAAAATAGAAAGAAATTAATTGGCCAACTAAAAATATATAGAAAAAGTAGCCGGGCATGGTGGCACATGCCTGTAGTCCCAGCTACTTGGAGGCTGAGGCAGAAGGATTGTTTGAGCCCAGGAGTTTGGGGTTGCTGTGAGCGAGGCTGACACCACGGCACTCTAGCGGGGGCAACAGAGTGAGACTCTGCCTTAAAAAAAGAAAAAAAAGGACACCTGCACTGGAATGTTTATAGCAGCACAATTCACAATTGCAAAGATGTGGAAATGACCAAAGTGCCCATCAATACATGAGTGGATTAATAAAATGTGGTATATGTGTAGCATGGAGTACTATTCAGCTACAAGAAACAACAGTGATACAGCACCTCTTGTATTTTCCTGAATAGAGCTGGAACCCATTCTACTAAGTGAAGTATCCCAAGAATGGAAAAGTAAGCACCACATGCACTCACCAGCAAATTGATTTCATGGATCAACACCTAAGTGGACATACAGGAGTAACATTTATCGGGTGTTGGGCAGATGGGAGGGGGAGGAGGGAATGAGCATGCACATACATAATGAGTGAGATGCGCACCATCTAGGGGATGGACACGTATGAAGCTCTGACTCTAGGGGGAGGAGGGAATGAGCATGCACATACATAATGAGTGAGATGCGCACCATCTAGGGGATGGACACGTATGAAGCTCTGACTCTAGGGGGAGGAGGGAATGAGCATGCACATACATAATGAGTGAGGTGCGCACCATCTGGGGGATGGACACGTATGAAGCTCTGACTCTAGGGGGGAGGAGGGAATGAGCATGCACA
>VSMD01000908.1:29717-100435 GCA_008750895.1 Mirza zaza
ACTCTAGGGGGGAGGAGGGAATGAGCATGCACACACATAATGAGTGAGGTGCGCACCATCTAGGGGATGGACACGTATGAAGCTCTGACTCTAGGGGAGGAGGGAATGAGCATGCACATACATAATGAGTGAGGTGTGCACCATCTGGGGGATGGACACGTATGAAGCTCTGACTCTAGGGGGAGGAGGGAATGAGCATGCACATACATAATGAGTGAGGTGCGCACCATCTAGGGGATGGACACGTATGAAGCTCTGACTCTAGGGGGGAGGAGGGACAAGGGCAATATACGAAACCTTAACATTTGTACTCCCATAATATGCTGAAATTTGAAAAAAAGATGTCAATTATTTCCAAATAGATATATATATGTAGTGTAATACCAATTATAATTCCATCAGTTTTTTGTAGAAATTGATAAGTGAAATATCTATGAAAATTAAATGACCTACAGTATCCAAAACAATCTTTAAAAATAATAAATGGAGGATGATATTACCTGACTTCAAGACTTATTAGAAACATGCAGTAATTAAGATAGTCTGGTACTTGCATAAATATTTATAAGTGCATAAAATGAACAGAATAAAGAGCCCAGAAGAAGACCTCCCATTTACACAAGTTATCTGAGTTTTCACATGGACACCAAAGCAATCTGATCAACAAAGAAAAGCCTTTTCAAGAAATACATATCCATATGTGGGGAAAAATGAATCTTGAACCTACCTCCCATCATACAAGAAAACTAATTTAAGATGAAACATAGAACTAAACCTATCTATCTATAAGCTAAAGCTATAAAACTTTTAGAAAGGAAACATAAGAAAATAGCTTTGTGACTTCAGCACATTTTCTTGAGCCAAGTTTTCATATGCAATTTACACAAAACAAGGCCTTTAAAAAGAAAAACACTCAACAAATTATACTTCACCAAAATTTAAAACTTCCATGCATCAAAACATACCACTAATAAAATTAATAGCCAAATTAATCTGGTTGAAATTCTCATATCTGATAAAGCACTGGTATTTAGATATATATCCCACAGTTCAGTGATAAAAAAGACAAAAGCCCATTTTTTAAAAATGCAAAAAGTTTTAAACAGGCAGTTCACAAAAGAAGACACAACTAGCCATTAAGCACATGAAAAAAAATATTTATTGTCACGAGTCATCAGGTAAACATGAGATAAAACCACACTGAGATACTACAAAACACTCATCAGAACCAACTAAAATTAAAAATATTGATAGCACCATGTTGGCAAGGATATGAAACAACGAAACTCTTAGTAGGAGAAAAAAATGGAAGTTTTACATAAAACTAAATGATATCTATTCTATGATCCAGTAGTTCCAATCCTAGATATTCACCCAAAAGAAATGAAATCATATGTCTACAGAAAAAGACTTCCTCACAAATTTTCATAGCAACTTTATACAAAATATTTGAAACTAGAAATAGTCCTGGAGTTTATCATGATGAAAATGGATTAACAAACTGTGATATATTAATGAAATGGAATACTATCCATCAGTAAGAAGAGACAAATATACAGCAACATGGATGAATCTCAAAAGCATTATGCACAAAAAATATTATGTAAAATGCAAAACATTATGAAGCTTTAAAGAAAAGAGTACTTACTGTAATGATTCCATTTTATATTAAATTTTAGGGCAGGCAAATCTAATCTATACTGAATACAGTGGCAGCATTAGGGGTAGATTTTGACTGGAAATGGTGAAGAGGGGACTTTGGGATGGTGGTGATATTCTATATTTTGGTAGGGGGTTAGGTTACCCAGGTGCATGCATTTCTTAAAACTCAGCAAATATAAACTTAAGATTTGTGCATTTGGGTGTGCACATTTTACATCAAAAGAAAAACTATAGGCAGATCTCTATGCTTACATATTTAGTGGGAGGTGTACAGATATTTTTAATTTACTATGAAATGTATTAAAAAATAAGATGAATTGATGGATGGGTAGAAGAATAGGTATCAAGGCCGGGCACGGTGGCTCACGCCTGTAATCCTAGCTCTCTGGGAGGCCGAGGTGGGCGGATCGTTTGAGCTCAGGAGTTCGAGACCAGCCTGAGCAAGAGCGAGACCCCCGTCTCTACTATAAATAGAAAGAAATTAATTGGCCAACTAAAATATATATAGAAAAAAAATTAGCCGGGCATGGTGGCACATGCCTGTAGTCCCAGCTACTTGGGAGGCTGAGGCAGCAGGACTGCTTGAGCCCAGGAGTTTGAGGTTGTTGTGAGCTAGGCTGACGCCACAGCACTCACTCTAGCCTGGGCAATAAAGTGGGACTCTGTCTCAAAAAAAAAAAAAAAAGAAGAAGAAGAAGAATAGGTATCTCATAAAATAAGTTTGGTAACATGTTAATTATATTAATAGCATATAAGTGGTAGACATGGGTGTTTATTGTAAATTTTTTCCAACTTCGTTATATGCTTAAAAATTTTAATACTAAAGTGATAGAAAAAAAATCATATGAGCATGCAGTCAACCCTGCCCTCTAGAGCAAGGGCATCACAGCTTCTTTTTTAATTTCAAAATATTAAGGGCATACAAATGTTTTTGTTATATAGATAGTTTTTATAATGCTTTAGTCAGAGCTATAAATGAGCCATCACCCAAATAGTGTTCATTGTATCTTTTCAGTAGGTTTTTACCTCTCCCCTCCTCTCCCTCCCTCCTGCTGAATTTCCAATGGCTTTTACTTCTCCCTGTGCCTATTGATTAGTTTCAAATTATTAGAGAGTACATGTGGTGTTTGTTTGTCCATTCTTGAGATATCTGACTTAGTATAATGGTCTCCAGTTTCATCCAGATTGTTGCAAAAGGTATTAATTCATCATTTTCATGGCTGAGTAGTACTCCTTGGTATATATAGGCCACATTTTGTTAATCCATTAATGAACTGATTTTTTCAATTGTAAATTGTGCTGCAATAAACATTCTAGTGTAGGTGTCTTTTTGATAAAATGACTTCTATTCCTTTGGATAAATACCCAGTAGTGGGATTGTGGGACCGAACAGTAGGTCTACTTTTAGTTCTTTGAGAAATCTCCATAATGTATTCCATAAAGGTTATACTAATTTTCAGTCCCACTATCAGTGCATAAGTGTTCCTTTCTCTCTGTAGCTATTATTTTTGGCCTTTTTAATAATAACCATTCTGACAGGGGTAAGGTGATATCTCATTGTGGTTTTAATTTGCATTTCCTTGATGATTAGTGATGTGGAGCATTTTTTCATATGTTGGTTGGCCATTTGTCTATCTTCTTTTGAAAAGCTCCTGTTCATGTCTTTTGCCCACTTTTTAATGGGCTTATTTGTTTTTATCTTGCTGATTTGAGTTCTCTGTATAGTTTGCAAATACTGGACATCCAATACTGGACATTCCCAGTATCCTTTATTGGATATATAGTTTGCACTTTTGTGTCCCGCACAAGCTATTCTCCCGCCCTTCTCTACTAGAAGACAGACCTCCCAACTACAGGCTGAAAATTGAAGATACTTATTTTCCCAGCATCCTCGGCAGCTAAGGCAGTCATGTGACTAATTATAGCCAATGAAATGGAAGGAGACGTCAACTGGGCAGATTCTGGAAGGGATGTTCTTCCCTGACAAAGTCACAAAAGTGAGTAGCAGTTGTGTGAAGAACTTGACAACCCCTTAACACCATTAGGTCAGAAGCCTGAGGAAAAAGATCTCATCCCACTGAGTGGGTTGGAGGGGGTGGGTGGAAAGAGACAGAAACCGTGATGACATCAGAGACCCAATATGCTACTGCAGACTCCCCCTACCCATGGACTACTTGATTTGGTGACACCTTCAACATATATCCTAACTCTGACTCTCTCACCACTCCCAGCACTGCCACCCTGATCCAAGCCACAGTTCCTCTCCTCACCAGCCTCCCTGCTTCTGCCTGGGCCCCTCCCAGGATGCTCCCAACATGGTAGCCGAAGGGAGCTCCAGACTTCTCCAAACATCATGCTACTCCTCCGCTCAGAACTCCCCAGGGCCTTCCTTCCCTTCTCACTCTGAGGAATGGCCAAAGTTGCTACCACAGCTGATGAAGTCCTCCATGGTCTGGTCCTTGCAGACTTTGCTGACCCTGTCTTCCCCCACCCCCACTGCCTGCAGGCTCCTCAAAAACGCCAAGCACACTGCCTTCCATGGTGCTTGCACTTGCGGTTCCCTTTGCCTGGGATGGTCTGACTCCCTCCTTCACTGCCTCTGGGTCTCTGCTCACCTTGTCTCATGTCACCTTATCATTGAGAGCGCTGTCTGGTACAACCATCCATGTGATGGAAACGTTTTATAATAATCTGAGCTGTCCAAGGTGGTGGCACTGGCCACATGTGGCTACTGAGCACTCCTGGTGTGGCTAGCACAACTGAGTAACTGAATTGTTGCCATTTCATTTGATGCTGACTAATTTAAATTTAAATATCCACATGTGGTTGGTGGCTGCCCTATTGACAACTCAGCTCTGCAAAATAGCAACGTCGGCCATTCTCCACAGAACCCAATTTCCCCCTTGCCTTATTGTGCTTTTAGTATACTTATCCTCATCTAATGTTCCATAAACGTGCGCACTTGTTATCTCTCTCATTTCTAAATGGAAGAGAAAAGGCACTCAGGTCTGCTTTGGTTACCACTGATCAAGACAGTCTAAAATAGTGCCTGCTACAGAGTATGCATTCAGTTAGTATTCAGAGAGTGGATTAATCAAAGTAGGGAGGTTGTTTGAGGTGATCCAACTTCTTAGGTCAAATGTCTCAGTTTAACTCCATGAGTTTTCAATGGTCTAATCACGACTGTGGGTTGCTGGAACAGCAGGTGCATGGTCAGCCTTTGGTTCCAGTCCCAGTTGGGCACTCCTGCACAAGCAAACTGTTCCATCTTCCTGAGCTACTGAGACTGAGCTTTGCATCTAAGTTTTTCCATTTGAACAGTGGAAATAATAGTAGCTCTGTAAAAACATTAGAGAAGATCTGGCACTCAATAGGTACTCAAAATAATTCTTGCCATAGGAAATCTCTAAGTTGGAACATACTGGGGCTTAGTTGGGGGAACCTTTTTGTTTTCTAAAAACCCCTGCCTTCTTCTCATAGTTTTCTATAGCCTTTTACCAAAAACAATCAAGGATCACAAATGTGAACCTTCCAGAACAACAAATGCCTCTGTTGCTGGAAAGAGCTGCTTTTGTGATAAGTTTGTGGGTTGTTTTTTCCACTTTCCTCATTTAGACTTTCAAGGAACAAATGGTATTAGCAATCTTGAAATAATTACCATTGTAATTCACCTAAACCAGGGCCGCTCTGGTGATTTAATTTTCAGAATAAAATTACACCCGATCCAAAGAAAACTATTCAGCCTGCCTTTCGTGTTCCAAATTTGTCAAATTGAAATCTCTCTGTCAAGCAGGAAATTCCCAGTGCCCAGCAACCGACGCAAAATCAGACACACTAATATGCGCATCTGCTTAAGCCCAGTGGTCTCATCTTTTATATTTTGTTCATGAATATTTTAAAAGTTCATCATTCTTACCTTTCCAAAACTCCCTTTGCCAATGGCCCGCAGAATCTGGAAATGGTCAAAGTTGACTGCAAAAAAAAAAAAAAAAGAAAACAAGTCAAATTTGCCAATCTGGTACTGCCTCTGGAACACCCTAACCTAGCGCCTGCCCATGCTCCAGCCCTGGTCCCACGCGCAGCCTCTGCCCCCGCAGGCTCCGGCCGAGGGTCCGCGGCGGCCAGCACGCACACCGCTGCCACTCGCCCTCCGCCGCCGGCTGTGCCTACCGCCCAGCTCTCCTCTCCGCTCTGTCTGGCTCCCACGCCCCTGCCGCCACCAAGACAGGTCAGCGAGTTCCGCCATGGACGCCTTCCTGTCCTCCTTCTCTTGGCTCCTCCCTCCTTTTTGAAATGCTCCCTCTGCTTCCCTGGCGGTGTGCCCTCGCGATTCTGCCCCAGCCCTCAGCCCCTTTGCACGCTCAGCCGTGTCCACACTCAGCCAGGAGCCAAGTCTGCCAAGCCCTGTCCTGCAGCTACTCTCTTCCTGTGGGCTCCAGTGGCATCGGTCACCATCTAACTGCCCGAGACTCTCCACGGCATCTCCAGCCTCGAGGCTGCATAGACCAAGGCCTACCCCACGGCTCCTCCTGAAGGTTTCAAAACCACCTTGAACTTGGCAGACCCAAAGCAGAGCCTGAGATGAGTGGTACCAACATTCGACTGCTCACGCTCAAGTCTGGGACTCCTCCCGGACCCCTTTCCCTCCCAACCCACATCCAGCCCTTCGTCACATTAGGTACACTTTGCCTCTTCAGTGTCCCGCACCTCACTCCTGTGGCCACCCCTCTGCTCCATCCCACCATCTTCTGTGACCTGGACCACTACAGTGGCCTCCCAGTGTCCTCTCAGGCTGGGATACGTGTGACTAGGGGATGGCCTTGCACCTCCCCTGCTTACTCCCCTCCAGTGCCCCTCCACTGCCCTCAGTGGAAAGTCAAGCCCCTGCCCAGGGAGCAAGGCCCCGCCACTCTCCCCTCCCCAACCCCACGCCAGGCCTTCAGGGCTCTCCTGCAGGCCTGTCCTGCCCTCTGCGTCACCTGCCGCGAGAAAGGTGCCCCTGCCCTCCAGACTGAGTCCTGCTCCCTATGACAGCCCTCACAGCCCTGTGGACTGCTCTCCAACCTGCATGGTCGTGCATAATTCTACTTGCATTTGTACATTTCATTATGTTCACTTTTCCTTACCAGACTGAGCTCCCTGAGGTCAAGGTCCGTGTTTATTTTTTGCTATTGCACCCTTTGCACTGAGCACAGTGTTTGATACACAGTATCCAGTGAATACTCATTAGCTGAAGAAATGATGGAATGAACTCGTCTCCATATTGTGCCACACACAACTCCTGGTACATAATAGTGCTCGGTAAATATTTTTGAGTTAGATTGAATTACAGCCAGTTTCCAATAACTAGGAAAGACACGTTATTTACAAAAGATGAAGTGAATTGATCAGTGTACCGCATAACAGAGGCAAGGATGTGGGGAAGCGAATGCATACAATTGGTTCCTTGTATATTAAACTTATGCAAAGAAGGATAATTATGTTGAGTTGTGTCCCTGCCAAGTCAAAGTCAGAATCCAGCATGCTATTGAGTGCCAGCGTGCTTGGAATAGGGAGACGGAGTTAATGGTTATCTTAGCAAAATCTTGTTTCTGTGACTTAGATTTGTTTCCTCTCAGAATAAGTTTCCAGGAAAAGAAATTCCATATTTTCACCTCTCACCCACTCACCAAAAGTCAAGGGAGAGGAAAAGCAGGGAACCTGCACTGCGGCTGGCCTGTGGCCAGCAGTGGGCTAGGAGCTGCGTGTGTCCTATCTGTCGCCAAGGCCCCAGGGTGCACTGCGGCAGGCAGCACTGTCGGGCCCCTCCTGCCCTCGGGCCAGGAAGCACTGCCTCCCTGTGCAGCGGCCTGCCTGGAAGGCGGCTCTGCCACACTCCTCATCAGAGAAGCTCACCGGCCTTTGATGTGCAGCTCTGGGGCTCGCCCTCTTGTGTGGCTTTTCCACCCCAGCCCAACCCCGCTAAGCACGTTCCCCTTAGTGCCCTCTCTAAACCTTCTGCAGCTGCCCGGCAGTTTGGGAGAATGTGCCCCGGAGCCAGACTGCTTAGGGCCACAATCCAGCTCTACCACAGTCTTAGTGTCCTTGGACACGTCTCTTAGCCTCTGTGTGCCTCAGTTACCCCATCTGTAAAAGGGGGAAGCGGCACCCACCTTCTATAAAGAGCTCAGAACAGTGCCTGGCACACTGCAACCTCTCAAAAAGTGCCAGCTATTGGTATTGGGGGTGAGGGGCAACCATCTCCCTCTATTCTGGCTTCTTCTAGGAGGAATACTGCCATCAACACCTGTGGCCTCTTGCCACATCCAAGGTGGTGTGGGCTGGAAAAGGACTGGCACAGGAGGCTGGTCTTGCCCTCTCTCTGAGGGCTGTCAGTCTTCGGGGAGGAGGCCTCTCCTCTGCCCCTCTGGCCAGGAGCTTTTCGGGCCCAGCTGCCATGTGGAAGGTGTGTGGGGGCCAGACTAGTTTTTGACCGGGTGGGTAAGTCTAGCTAACCCTGGGCTTCAGCACGAGGGAGCCAGGGCACTCCTGAGCACCACTCCCCACCCCCAGCTTTAGGACTCAAGAGGTAGGACTTGGTTCTCCACCCACCGCCTCCTCTGTCTTGTGTCTTGAGCAGAAGGTGTGATAATTATGGAGCAAACCGTCAAATGCCAGAAACCATTGTTATTTTAATGGCTAGTGTTATAATCTTGTAAACATTCCCACTCATCCATGTCATCCATATTCCCTGCAAAAATGTGAGTTCCTGAGGGATACTAATATAACTTATGGGACAAAAGGTACTTAATGAATGCTTGTTTGCTTATTGGGCGATATTGGATTTAAATGACTTTGAGCATGTGGCTTGTAGTTCTTATTTATTTGGCATCTCCCTGGGCGATGATGCACTGACAGTTGCACAATAGTGCCTAAAGGAACACACTTTGAACAAAAGTAACAAGTGGTTGATACATCAATGGAGCTGGATTCAGCTAATGAGAATGCAGGCCAAAGATGGGTCCTAGAATCACATTGTCACATGGGGTTGTTTTGCCCAGAGCAAGAGGAGCTGGCTGGGGGGTTTGGGAGGTCCAAGAGTGGCTTCTTAGGTGACCAGCTTGTCCTGGTTTGCCGGGACCTTCCTGGTTTCAGCACAAAAGTCCTACGGGCCTGCTAACCTCCCCAGTCTGGGGAAATGCAGGACAGCTGGTCATGCGTGTTTCTAGATCATGGGCCTGCTCTGCCTGAGGAAGGCACGGCGCTGCCAGAGCTGGCGGGTGTGTGGCAGGCAGCGAGGCACGTCCCGAAGAGCGGTGTCTTGGGACCGCCACACACGTAGGGCAGCGAGGCACGTCCCGAAGAGCGGTGTCTTGGGACCGCCACACACGTAGAGCAGCGAGGCACGTCCCGAAGAACGGTGTCTTGGGACCACCACACACGTAGAGTTGCGAGGGGTGACACCAACGGCAAAGCCGAGGAGTGACTGACAGTGGCCTCATGGAGAAACACGAGAGCATCTGCCTTGAGAGCTGTCACAAAGACAATGACATGACACAAGGCGGGGCGGGGGGCGTTATTTTCTCACCAAATAACTGTGTTGTTTGCTCAGCCAGGCTCAACTCTCCCTTCTTTCTCGAGAACAAACCCCAGCTCTGTTTGGGGGTCAGCGTGGCCAGCCCCATGCGATGAATCACAATTTTCCCATCCTGAGTAAAATCATAATTGATCAAAGCCAAACATTTCTCAAATCACCTGGAGCCTTGTTAAGACAGAGGCGTGGACTCCACCTCCTGAGCCGCACCACAAGTTCCCAGGTGATGCGGATGGTTCAGGGACTACGCTGAGTGCCACCGAACTCCTTGGTCTGAGCAGTTGTGTCCCCACTTTCCCAACCTCTTCTGCAGCCAGCGGGACCTTGTGACCCAGGTCTAGTCAATGAGATCCAAGCAGAGGACTGATAGGGTATTTCTGAGGAAAGCAGTTTTTCCTGATGAAAAGGGACAGATAAAGCTGGAGTGGCCCTTCAACACTCCCTCTTCTTCCTGCCTGGAATGTGAACATGCTATCTGGAGCTACGGCAGCTGCCTTGTGACTATGAAGCAGCAAACAGTCAAAAAGCCAAGACAGATGCAGAGATACCACTCCCTGTGTGAGCCTCTGAAGCCATGCCAGTAGCCATCTGCCTTGGGACTCACTATGTTAGGAAAAAGAACAGAACAATCATATTTGTTCAGCGGGTCAGGTTTGCTATTACTAGAAACCAGAAACTTTCTTTTCTGATATGCAAAGCCAGGCAGGCGCATTGCAGGGGCTCAGCAAATGCTGTCTGTTTTATTGCTGGCTTTCCAGCCCCATTGTGATTTTGCTGAGAGGCAAAAAAACAAGAGTTGTTTGAGGAAACTACATACGGGCCAGCCTGCCTGGATCTGAATTCTGTCTCCACCACTAGCAGCTTGGTGACTTTGGGGAAGCCTCCTCTCCTGTGTATGACAAGACACCGCCTCCCAGGGTCATTGTAAATGTTAGGGTGTGTGCTAGCGCACATGAGTTTTGAGAAAAATTCTCCAGGCAAACATTAGGATAGATAGAAGAAAAAGTTTTATTTTGCTTTTCCAGATGAAAAAGGGCCAACATGGAACTGGGAAAGCAGGAGATAATGCTGGCAGAGAGAACCAGGTACTCGGGCTTTTATTTAGGATTATAAAGGGGGTGAAGATGGTTTACGGTTGTAGCCAAAGTAATAGGGTACCGCTAACTGCTGTATCTGCTTCTTTTTCTTTTCTTGGTGGCAGACAAATAACAGAAACCTTTCCTTTGGAGACAGACCTGTCACTTGATTGTGATCTTCTCATTAATTCTGCCCTTGAGATATAGTTTCCAACAGGAATGGGAGCCTGAGGTTTGTACCCCACCCCCACCCCTGTCTGGTTCAGGAACTCCTATGGGCTGAAAAAAGTAAATTCTAAAAGTTCTAAAAGGCAGTTTCTGGCCAACTAAAGAGAAAGATTTACATTTTCTTTCTGTCTGCTTATGTCTTTTCAGATGTTGTGAAAACAACCCCAGGATGCCTGTCACCTGGAGGGCAGGAGAGGGAGTATAAGCTTATGATTGACTCTAGCCCTTATATGGGTCCGATAATTTTTCTGTTATCTTGCTAGCAAGCAAGGCCATCCTTTCAGCAAATAGTTTATAAATTAATATAGATAAAGTATTTAGAACAGTGCTAGGCATGAACTAATGGCTATAAGTATTAGGTATTACTATCAATATTATTCCGAATGAGTGACTTTCCCCCATTTTTCATCCTTGTGACACAGCGCTGGTCTGATTAAATCATGACAAAAGATCCATGGGTGATACAGCCGGAAGTACTAGTTGACGGTGATGGATCACACTGGGTAAATCTGGTTGCTCTGCCTTGCGTGACCAATAGGATCTTTCTCATCCACTGGGCTAGTTACTTCTTCAGCACTGCAATTTTCATGAAGCAGCTTATTCAGAGAGCCAAGTGCACATTTTCAAGACAGCTGGTTACTCTTTCTAACAATCTCTGATGGAAAGGAACCCACAGGCCACATCCTGTACAAATGCGCGAATTGGAGCATCCTGCACACCTGGGCTGGGAAGGAGCCACACCCTGTCCGGTCCGGCCCGGCCGCCCGGCTCTCGCTGCCCGGCACGTGGGCAGATGCTCCAGGAGGCGTGGGAGAAAGGAGGGGTCTCAGGGCCTGGGCTAGGGATGGGGTAGGGAATGTCCTCCTCCTCTGGGGGTCAGGGAGACTTCCAAGCTGAGAAAGCGCTGTCGGGTTTACAGAGAGGAGTAGAGCTCACACAGCTCCTGACAAGATGGGGAAACCCTTTGCTCGCTTGGACATCGGACGAACTTAGAATAGCCAAGGGTTTCAGGATTTTTTTCTATGAGAGAGCAAAATAAGGTAATTTGGGGAACTGGGTTTGATTTCACCGCTGATGGGGTCGGGGACAGCTGCCCTGGCCTACAGACTGAGAGGATAAAGACGCTTTGGCAGGACCCGCAGGAGAGAGCTACTTCCCTGAGTGGTGGCGTGGGAGTCGCCTCACTGCTCTTCTCGGCTCCGCTGTGAGAATTCAGCGAGGCTGTGCATGAAAAAGCTACAAGGCCTGGGCAGAGCCCGACACCGCCGTCGACCAAATGGTGCGGGGCGGGTGGCATGACGACACTGGTGACTCGGCTGGGGAGGTCGAGGAGTCGGTGACAGCGGTGGCCATAGGCACGGCTGGCGTGCTCTGAGTTGCGTCCCCTCCCAAGACTTATGTGCTGAACCCGCCCTCAGCACCGCAGGGTGTGGCTGCACTTGAAGATGTAGCCTTTCAGGAGATAATTACGATTAAAGGGGCCAACAATTTGAGGCCCAGATCCAATCTGCCTGGTGCCCCGACAGGAAGAGGAGTGGGGGCGCAGACACCCACAGCGGGACGGCACGCGAGGACGCGGAGAAGGCGGCCGTCTGCAGGCCAGGCAGGAGGCCTCGGGAGAAGCGAGCTGAGCGCGCTGGCAGAGATGGCACTGCCCGCGGGACGCTGCGAGGGAAAAGCGCGGACTCTGGGGTACGGGGGAAACTCCACCTGCAATCATCGTTCCCGCCGGCTCAGGGAGGCTCCGAGGAAGGCGAGGCCAGGGACAGAGAGTGGCTGTGGGGCTGCAGGCCAGGCGGGGAGGCCGAGGGCCGAGAGCCAGGCGGGGAAGAAGCAGACAGGACCCAAGAGAGTCGCGGGAAGCGATGAGCAGCCCCACCGGGCACAGCCGAGAGGGAGCCAGTGCTTCGGCTGCTCGGCCGGGAGGCCGGCGGGACGTGGGAACACGGGAAAGACAGGCACCTGTGGCGCACGGTGGTGAGTTTGGTTTGGGGCCTCTTGAGCTTGAGGTCCCCATGCTGACAAAGAAGGAGGCCCCAGAGCAAGGAACAGGGTGGGGGGGCTGGACTTGGGCTCAACCCCCACAGGGGGAAGGACAAGCTGGGTCAGGTGGCGCATGCAGAGTCGAGGCAGGAGCGAGGACAGGCCTAGCAGGATCCCAACAGCCGCAGGTGGCAGAGAAGGGGCGCTCAGAGAGTCGGGAGAGGACCGACCAGGGAGAAGGCCACAAAACTCAGGGCAGAGTGGAGCAAGGGAGGGTCCAGCAAGTCCAGCACCAGGCCCGGTGGGCGCCGTGGCCCAACGGGAGCCACCCCAGGCAGTGGCAAGCGGTGGGCTGAGAGAATGAGTGGGTGAGTGAGTGGGTGGCACCGTGGACACGTGGACTCTGCCATGGGTCTGTGGAGGCCGACCCCTTCTCCTGCCATCCCCGCACTGACTGTGAGACCTGCATGGCTGGGCTGGGGTGTGTCCTCCTCAGCCTTCCTGGCCCCTCTATGGTGGCTGCTGCCAAGTGGTATCCAGGACAGGTCTCCTGAATGGAGTGGCTGTCCCTGCCTGGCACTGGGGGAAGCAGCCTTCTTGGCTCTTGCAGCGAGACCAAGCACAGACTCTGGTGCCAGGCAGGCCCCATCCCAGCCCTGGCCCCTCCACCCGCTGTGACTGGGGCTTTGTGTCCATGTCAGCAAAATGGGAACAATACCACTTACACAGAAGTTGTTGTAAAAATTCGAGATGATTTACAGAAAATGCCCAGACAGTATACTCCCTGGCAGATCAAACTTGCTCAATAAATGATGCTTGCCATCATCCTCTGCTCGTGGTGTTACTGGAGTCATAATCGTTATCGCTACTGGTTGGTGCTATTATCATTAATATTATTATAATGTCCTGACTGCACATACAGAATCTGAGGTCAGTTTTCCCCCTTACTAGTTTTCTGACCTGCTTCCTCATCCTGTCCTAGGGGAATCGCAAGAGCTGCCACATGAAAGGGTTGTTGCAGGATGAAATTCTCGAATGTGTGTCAAGTGCTTAGCACAAGCCTGGCCAGTCATCAGTTGTGCAGTTGTGATTTGTCACGAACAAACAGGAAATCTAAAAATTCCTCGAGACTTCACACATCATCTCTAAAGGTGACATCCATTCATCCCACAAGTGTCTATTTGCGCAGCAGCCGCCCCGGTCCCAGGGAGATACGTTCCAAGACCCTCAAAGTATCTTGCTGTACCGCATTACCCCTTCTTCTTGTGATGATGTGAGAAGATAAAATGTCTATGCGTGAGATGAAGCGAGGGGAGTGACAGGTGTGTGACGTGTCGGTGGGCTACTCTCAACCTTCTGATGCTGCAGCAGAAGGAAGATCACCTGCTTCAGCGACCCTGGTCATCGAGCCATGGCGATGTCGCAGTCCGGCTGCCAGGCCAGCGATGCTTGACCACCAGGCAGGCAGCGCCTACCGCGTGGGCCTGCTGGACAAAGGGGGACGCACGGCCCGGGCAGGCTGAGGAGGGAGGGCACAAGATTTCATCACGCTACTCAGGACGGCACACGCTGTGAACTTATGAATTGCTCGTTTCTGAAATTGTCCATTTAATGCTTTCGGGGTGCAGTTGACTGAGGTTAACTGAAACCAAGGAAAATGAAACCATGGCTTGGGGGGCTACTGTATTCAAGTCCTGGATGTCTATGCGAAGGGATTAGAAAATGATTGCATATTGAAATAAATGCATGTGGAGGGGAGAAATATTATTATAACTTCAAGGAAAAAAGGAGTCTATGCAAAAAAAAAAAAAATTAGCCACTTTTGTGACTCTAGTCAGCACGGTAGCTTCAGAACACAAAAGCCTGTCATTTGAAATTCGCTTTGCTCGCCTCTGATGCTCCTTCCTCATATTTATGAGCTGAGTACCTTCCTTCAGAACTGAAAATGTCCCTACTTAATCAATTTTAAAAGCAGAAGAAAAAAAGTGGAACGTTTTGCAACGGCCATAACACAAATCCCTCAGCATCCGCCTGGGCTTTGCCTGGGAGGAGAGGAGGTTGGGAGCCGGGGACACCGCAGTCTCGAGAGGGCGCGGCGCCAGCGTCTGGAGGCGCCTGCTTCCCGCGCGAGCAGAGCCCGCACTCGTCCCAGGAGGTCGCTAAGGAGAAGACCAAGCCATGTCCTTCTTTTCCACGTGGAAACGGGGCGTCTGGGCCGGCACGAAAGTGCTTCCGCCGCCCCGGCGAGAGGAGCTCCTTCCTTCCTTGAGCCTCTCCGGCCGGGATGGCGGCCTCTGCTCCAGCGCCGCAGTCTCACACGCGCACAGCGCCAGCGCTGCGGAGGCCACGGGCGCCACGTCGGGCGGCGCGTCTGTCTCCCCGCGGGAGGGAGCCGCTCTGGGGAGACAGCTGCGGGGCCACACGTCGGGGCGGCACGTCTGTCTCCCTGCGGGAGGGAGCCGCTCTGGGGAGACAGCTGCGGGGCGCCACGTCGGGGCGGCACGTCTGTCTCCCTGCGGGAGGGAGCCGCTCTGGGGAGACAGCTGCGAGGTGCCACGTCGGGGCCGGCACGTCTGTCTCCCTGCGGGAGGGAGCCGCTCTGGGCTGGAGACAGCTGCGGCGCTGGCACATGGGGAGCCCGGCGCGTCTCCTGGCGGGAAGGCGAGCCGCTCTGGGCTGGAGACAGCCTGCTGCTCCAGCAAAGCGCGGACAGGAGACCGCAAGCCGGATAGACGGTGTGCCCGCGCCAAGGCCTTCTGGCAGGTGGGGGTCGCCGAAGACAACCTGGAAGACCAAATGTCTACAGAGGCTCCCGGAGGTGGGAGTAGCGATGGAAGAAAGGAGAGAAGCACGGCCTGCAGGGCGCAGGCTGCGCGGGAGGGGAACCCGCAGTGACAGCGCTCTGCTGCGCGTAGGCTGAACCTGTGTAAAAGCCGCACTAGCTACTGAGGAACAGGGCTCAGCCTGGTAGCGAGCCCGCCAGTGTCACACACAGAGGAGACACTCAGGAAAGAGCAGTGCCCAGGGGAGACCAGGTCCCCAGTCCCCCATGGAATTTACCTTCTAACCAGGAAGCCCCAGAAAAGTAAGCGAAGAAGGACAGTTATGAGCCACGGCACAGAGCAGGTAAAGTAGTGGTGGAGTTGTTCATGAAGTCAGCCAGGAGAAGTGGCCCCCACAGGGGTCAGGGCAGGCCCCTCTGAGAAAATGGCTTTTGGAACAAGACCTAGAGGGGTAGAACCTCAGCCATGCCTGAATGAGAAGCACATTCATGTTCAGCACAGGAGAAGCACATGCAAAGCCCAGGGCAGGAGTGAGTTTGGTATTTCTGAGAATCTAACAAAAAGCATGAGTGTCTACATGATCACTGACACCACAGAAATACAAAGGACCCTAAGAGACCCCTATGAACAATCACATGGATAACCTCAAAGACACTGACAAATTCCTAGAAACATACAACCTACCAAAACAAAATCATAAAAAATTTAAAACCTGAACAGATCCATAACAAGGAGATTAAATCAGTAACCTAAAAATCAAAACAAAACAAAAAACCTCCCAACGAAGAAAAGCCCAAGATCCAGTATCTCCAGTAGTGAATTGTACCAAACATTTAAAGAAGAATTAATACCATCCTTCTCAAACTTTTCCAAAAAAATTGATGATAATACTTCCAAACTCATTTTATGAGTCCAGCAGCACCCTGATATCAAAGGCAGGCAAGAACACTACAAGAAAATAAAATTAAAGGTTAATATCCCTGAGGAACACAGATGCATGTATCCTCAACAGAACACTAGAAACCAGAAGTCAACAGCACAACAAAAGGATCAAACCTCATGATCAAGTGGGATTTATCCCTGGGTGCAAGGATGGCTCAACATGTACAAATCAGTAAATGTGATACACCACATTAACAGAGTGAAGAATTAAAATTATGTGTATGATCATGTCAATAGACGAAGAGCAAGCATTTGATAAAATTCAATATTTTTTATTATAAAAATCGTCTAACAAATTAGGTGTAGAAGAAA
Source organism: Mirza zaza (assembly GCA_008750895.1). Lineage (NCBI taxonomy): Eukaryota > Metazoa > Chordata > Mammalia > Primates > Cheirogaleidae > Mirza > Mirza zaza. The sequence goes on from VSMD01000908.1 coordinate 46,277, forward strand.
TATGCTCCACATAATAAAGGCCATATATGACAAGCCCATAGCTAACATCTCAATGGTGAAAAGCTAAAAGCCTTTTCGCTAAGACCAGAACAAGACAAAGATGCCCATTCTCACCACTGTTATTCAACATAGTCCTAAGGTCAGAGCTGGAGCAATTAGACAAGAAAAAGAAATAAAAGGCATCAAAATCGGGAAAGAAGAAGTTAAATTGTCTTTGTTTGCAGACATCTGTCTTATATAGAGAAAATACTAAAGACTCCACCAAAACTATTAAAACTAATAAATAAAGTAAATCTGCAGAATATAAAACCAACATACAAAAGTCAATTGTGTTTCTATACAATAACAAGAAACTATCCAAAAAAAAAAGAAGTTGAAAAAATCCCATTTACAACAACATCAGAAAGAATAAAATACTTAGGAATAAATTTAACCAAGGAGTGGAAAGATTTGAGCACTGAAAACTATAAGACATTTGCAACAACATGAATGAACCTGGAGGACATTATGTTAATTAAAATAAACCAAACACAGAAAGGCAAATACCCTTGATCTTACTTAGACGAATCTTTAAAAAAGTTAAAGTCATAGAAGCAGAGAGTAGAACGGTGGTTACCAGGGCTGGAGGAGAAGGTTGTGGGTAGGGTGGGAATGGTCCAAGAGATTTATTGTATATTACAGTGACTACAATTAATAACAGTATATTGCAGACTTAAAAATTGCTAACAGAGTAGCTATTAAGTGTTCTATCCTCCAAAAAAATAAGTATATGAGGTGATGGATATGTTAATTAGTTTGATTTAGCCATTCCAGAAGGTATACATTTTTGAAAAGATCATGTACACCATAAAAATATATAATTTTTATTTGTCAATTTAAAACATAAAATCAAATGTGGCTGGGCACAGTGGCCCATTACTGTAATCCCAGTATTTGGGGAGCCTGAGGCAGGAGGATCGCTTGAGACCAGGAGTTGGAGGCTGCAGTGAGCTACAATGACGCCACTGCACTCTAGCCTGGGAAACAGAGAGAGACCCTGTCTTAAACAAATAATAATGATAATGATAAAATAAAATGTAATGTGATATAAAACAAAAACAACAAATTATTAACAATTTCAAGCTGGTGATAGAGCATTGAGGCAAGTGTGGGTCCTTCCTAACACAGAGCCTGTGTGACTACCCTGTCACAGGCCCATGAAGCTGGCCTTCCTTGCAGGTAGTGTAGTACAACATCCCGAGTGTGTGTGTGTGTGTGTGTGTGTGTGTTTGTAAAAGATCTGGGTGAGTGTGTAGAGCAGCTGATGAGTTTGCAGTGTTTAACAGAGTCAATAAATACTCAAATCGGAAACCATGTTACTATAATTTGGATCCACTCACCCTCTCCAGTCTGAGGGCCTGACCCTCCTGCTTAGTGAAAGAAGGAGTCAGAGAATGAAGATTACTAGAAGTCCTGCCACGTATCAGAAGATCTGCATTCTTACAAAAACCCAGTGAGGCTGTCATTACGCCCAATTTTACAGTTAAGACGGCTGAAGCTAGGAAAGGTTAATTAATACTATCAATTTCTTAGAGATAATAATGCCTCATGCTTGTAGAGATCTTCCTGGTTTAGAAAGCATCTTCACCTTTATTTGACCTTCATGGCAGCCCTGGGAGGGGAAGAGCAGAGATGCTTGGCCATGATTAAATCCTCATGATTTAATGAGGATTGGAGTGACTTGGCCAAGTTCCTGGAACCAGCAAAGTGCCAGCTCTCCTGACCACTCACCCCGTGGTGCCCCTCGGCAACTCCCTGGGCGCAGGGCTGGGCATCCTTGTGCTTCTCCTCAGCACTCAGGCTGGTTTCCCTGCATAGATTTTTGAGATGGATACCTGCTCTGGTTGTACTTTTCAAGTTGGTCCTGTGGGAGCACGAACCCGTGTGAGATCTTTTAAGGTACACATTTCACGCTTCACCCCAGCACAAAGGCTCTTCTCCTTTGTCTTTGTGCGCGTGTTCATTTGTGCTCTTTCTGGTTCAGACCTGTGAGACTTCGGGTGCCTGTTGAGCCGACTTGAGCTTTCCCGGAATGAGGTAGGAAGGCAGTTTTTCAAGTGTGCGTTTCCCAGACGTGCTCTGATCCTTTTCAGGGCAAGGGCTTTTGGGAAGCGAAAAACATCTCTGCTCTTCCCCTCCCAGGGCTGCCATGAGGGTTGAATAAAGGTAAAAATGCTTTCTGGACAAGAAACAACTATGCAAGCATGAGACATTACTACTGCAAAGAAATTGACTGTATTAGCCTTTCTAAGCTTCCGGTGTCTTAACTGTAAAACTGAGCATAGTGACCTTAACTATAAAACTGGGCTTTTATGGTGCAGCAATTGGAACTGGGTTGGGCCCAATCCACTGTGCACAAACCACCATGTGAGGCCCTCAGGCACCAAGAGAGTCCGAGAGAGCAGGAGACGGATTCTCTCCCATCTGGAGAGTCACAGTCACTTTTGGAAGATAATACCAACACAGAAGAGTCAACCAAAAATGCAGGATGGCTTGAGATATGACACCCACTGAGAATTGCTCAAATCCCTTTGTTTCCAACCAAATGAAGTCATAATTTCACCATTACCATTGCAAACAGATGATGTAGTCTCAAGAAATGGCCCCAGGGACTCTCACGCAGGCAGGTGTCCTGCAGCCCACAGCCTCACAAAGTTGTCTGAGGTCCTCTCTCCCTGACTTGGTTCTTCACATGGGGTTGGGGTGTGGGGACAGATGGGGCTGCTGAGTGAGGACAAACGAGTGACATGCTCCCCTGTGACATGCAGCATGCCACCACCCTGGGAAATAATGAGCCTGCACTGTTCCCAGTTAAAGAACTCCAGGTCTCCCACGCAGACACGTGGCCACTGCAGGGGGAATGGCATGTGCTAGAGGGGAAGTACTTCTTGGATACAAGCGTCTCTCCTTTTATCGGATGATAGGAAGGAGTTATTTCAAGAGATGTGATCTGAATAAGGTAAGTTCTATGCCTCCACTCAAGACTCCTTTTAAGAGAAAATCTGGCAATTAATAAAAGCACTCTCAGGGAAAGCATCAGAAAGACCTTTCAATTATCCGTTTGATGTGCATTTACTGGGAGCTCCTTCTTTGTCATTGTCAGTGCCTTGCGCCGGGGACACCAGAAGAAGACAGATGCATCCGTGTCTTTGGGGGGCCTAACATCTCACCAGAATCCCGACGCCAGACAGGAGGAGCCTGCCCTGAAGTTCGAGAGGGGCCGGGTGCCGTCAGAGGGAAGGGGCGCACCTGGGCCAGGCGGGCTCCCCTGGGGAAGGGAGCTCTGCACGGAGAGCAGACGGTGTGTAGGCATGGCAGGCTCGGAAGGATGGGCAGGAGGGATGGAACTGGGAGAACAGGGGAGATTATTCTAAGCAGAAGGAACAGCAGGTCCAAAGACGCCAAGGTAGGGGCAGGCTGACACGTTCAGGTGGGACAGGTCCCCCGAGAGAACGGGGCAGTGGCGAGACGACACTGCAGAGGCAGCAGGGCTGGGCCACGGAGTGTTGATTAAGATGCTCCTTATCCTGAGGCCGTGGGAACCCCACGGGGTTTGAGTGGTGAAAACAAGTGTGTGTGTTAAAGGGAGGAGTGATACGGTCCACGTTCCCATTTAACAAGATAGCTTATCAGTCAGTATGGTCAGGCTGTGCTGCATAACAAACAAACCCAGGATCTTAATGGCTTATGAGAAATCTTTATTTTTCCCTTGTACTACGTGTCCACACAGGTCAGCCAGCCACTCTGCTTACTGCACTCAGAGCCTTGGGCTGCTTGGGCTGCTATAGCAAATACCACAGACCAAGGGGCTTATTCACAACAGATGGTTTCTGCTCACAGTCTGGAGGCTGGAAGTCCAGGACCAAGGCACCAGCAGACACAGTGTCTGGTGAGGGCTGCCTCCTGGTTCACTTACAGCCAGCTTCTTGCTATGTCCACATAGGGTGGAAGGGATGAGGAGTCTATCTGGGGCCACCTCTCTTATAAGGGCACTAATCCCATCCATGAGGGCTCCACCCTCATGGCCTCATGACTTCATGACCTCATCCCAAAGGTGCCACCTGCTAATACCATCACACTGGAGATTAGGTGTTAACCTAGGAATTTGGGAGGGACACAAACTTTCAGAGCCAGCACTCAGGGACCCAGGCTGACAGGCCCCATTTCACTCACGATGTATTTCACTTCTTTAGTTATTGCTGAGCACCCATTCAAGAAGCAGCACCTTAATCTGTTTTGTTCTCTCCCTCACCCCAGCCAGGCACAGTGCAGGCACTCAGTAATATCTGTTGAATAAACGGATCTTGTTGACTTCGGTTGTCGCACTCACCTGTCAACCCCCAGGGCAAGCCAAGCTCTTCTCCTCCCTACTCCTGGCCTGTTCTCCAACTTTCTGTGAACCCACCATGGTTCATTTCCCCAGCTCAGCTTAGACCTCTCCACAAAGCAGCTTTCTTGAACCACCTTCTTGGTGGTTCCTTTCACATCAACTTGCTTGGGACACAGAGTGCCCAGATATTTCGTCAGACATTATTCTGGGTGTGTCTCAGAAGGTGTCTGGGATAGGACTAACATTTGAATTGGTAGACTGAGTGAAGCAGATTCCTCTTCCCATGAGGGTGGACCGTATCGGACAATTGAAGGCCTGAAAAGGCCGACCTTCCCACGAATAAGAGGAAACTCTCTCGCCTCACTCCCTGGACACCAGGTGCCTTTGAACTCAGCTCTGAAGCCTGAGCTCGCCGTGGGTGTTGAGCCCACAGGCTTGCAGACTGGAGCTACACCTGCAGCTCTCCTGGCTCTGCAGTTTGCTGACTGTGGATCTTGGGACTTCCTAGCCTCCGTAAAGCAGGAATCAAGTCCCCATGATAAATCTCTGTCTCTCTGTATCTATGCCCTGTTGGTTCTGTTTCTCTGGAGAAGCCACTAATGCGCCCTGCCTGCCCCTGTCCTTACTGCCTCCGTCCACACGCCACAAGAACCTGTATGTCTTTGCTGTGGGGCTTTCTCCGCCCTGCACAGCAGGTGGTAAATGCCCAGAATTTCAAGTGCTCTGAGAGCAGGTCTCACTGTGACTAGAGGAATGGGTGGGTCAATATGCCACGTCTCTTACATGGAGGCTGCGATGATTCTGGCGTGTTCTACACTGCTTACCAAAGTCCGCAGGTGCCCAAGTGGTACTTGCGTGATAACACATCCTTTATCGCCTGCTTTCCCTTCTCTGGCTCACTTCTCCTCCCTACCTCTGTTTCCTGGGACATCTCAAATAACCTACTTGCATGTGGATCCTTGTCTCTGGATCTGCTTCTAGAGAAGCCCAAACTGAGACATTGCCATCAAGAAGGTCCATGCACACCACTTCCTATCACAGCGCCCTGTGTGCTTCCTGGCATATATCATATTCCCTAATTATTTATGCATTCATTTATTAGCTCATTGTCTGTCTGTAACAAGGGCACTTGTCTATCTGTGTGTCCTCTGTGTCTAGAATGAAATAGCTGTTCAATAAATATCTGTTGAGTGAATCAATGAATGAGTAATTAGCCCTGGACTTTTGCCTTCCCCTTTTCCTATGTCAGCTTCCTCGTTAGGAAAATGAGGCAGTTGTGCCTGGCACCTGGAAGGTTGCTTCTGGCTCATACATCCTGAGATTCTGAAATCTCAGTGCTCTCAGGATGATAAAGCACATAGTTTTTTGCCAGACAAGGCTCTGGATAAGAATGTGGCTTCGGTCTGCATTAATTGGACAAGGAAGCTGGGGAGACCAGGGCAATTAGGAGGGAGGAGGGGAGAGGCAGAAATCCTCCTTAGTGGGGATCTCTGGCGCTCCAGTAACGGGGTGCAACCTTGCACAGCTCCAGCCTCGGGAGTGTTTGCATATAAATTGCCTTTTAAGGTTTCCATTCTTCAAGACTATAATGAGTGCAGCAGGCTTAAATGTAACTATTCTTTCCTAATTATTGTTTTAGTTCACTCTCTGTTTTTCCTCCTGATTTCCACTTGTGATTCTAGAAGGTAGAAAATGAACCTGCTTCATGGAGACAGCAGACCCATAGCACGGGCAGATTGCAGGTTTCAGGTGGTTGTGGAACCCGAGACATGCAAAGCTGCGGAATGCCACATAAACTTGGAATCACCCGCTCTGCACGTCACTTGACCACTTAACAAAAGAATGGGAAGAAAATCTAACAGTCCTCTGTTAGATTCAACAGGAAGTTGAATCTACAATTAACTATACTGCCCATAAATTAATCTCTAGGTCCTGATGGCCTCAATGGCAAACTCCTCCACTTAAGTATGGAAAGAACACCAAAATTGAGTAAACGCTTCTAGAAAACAGAAAAGGAGAACATTTCCCAGCATGTTTTATGAAATTACAAAAACCTTGATACCAAAACATGAGAGTAACACTTCGGAAAACTATTTAACTATCCCAGCCAAGGCTGGGCATTCACATGGACCTAGCGATTCACTACAAAGCCCATATCCAAAAACTTACCGGTACATCAAAAAACATGTGTAAGACATATTCCAGACTTATTCTGGCCTCAAACTAGAAACCCAAATCCCATCATCAACAAAATGGATAGACCACAGCATGTTAAAACACTGGAATACAATGTACCAGCAAGAATAAACTACCTACAACTACCTGAAACAGTATAGGTGATCCTTGGAAATGTCATAACGTCGAATAAAAACATCACATACAAAAGAGATAGCACATAAAGTTCCAAACCTAGAAGACACTCAGTGATGGCTATAAAGTCAGGGCAGTGACTATCTTTGGGAGTGGGTGAGTAGAAGCATCAGGAAGGGGGCTTCTTGGGGTCTGGCAATGTTGCCTTTATTGCCATAAGCAGTGGTCCTGCAGGTGTGTTTGCCCTGGGAAGACTACATCAAGCTGCATATTAATAATTCGTGCAATCATCTCTGTGTTCGTTACGCTTCAGGAAAAATGTATATAAAAATAAGACTTCAATTTATTAAAATATATGGAATTTACAAAAAACAATGAGTTCACATGAACTTCAGTTTTAAAAAAGGGAGAGAGAAACAAAATTCACGGGATGACACTGGAATTTGCAAAGATATTAACTCATTTGAAATTGGATGAATAAAAGTAAAGATTTAAGCATTTATTCTGCCCTTCTGGAATGAATTTTATTTCAGGGTAACCAAACAGCAGAGGATGAGATAGAGTTCTTTCTCTAACTAAATAAACAAGGAATAACAGAATTAAATTTTACCATTTTGTAATTCTTCAGTTAATAACCATTTCTGGCAATGGTTGTTGATGGGTGGTGAAATTACTAGGTGGAAGGGTGATGAGGGATTTTCCCCGCATAAGATTGTCACTACCTTAACCCGGAGATCAATCTTAGAAGATGATGCAACCCAGTACTAGACAGAGTGCCTAGCACCAAACTGAGGAATTCATGCCAAAAATTATTCCATTTAAATCTAATCCACACTTTATATATTAGTTAGGATCTACAGGACACGTAAGGGCCAAGGGATAAAATTAAGTGACACTACAAGGTAGCAATAATAAAATCTAGCACATGAAGCATATTTTTAGGACAGCTGATCTCCTTCAAAAGTACATATTGTGGAAAAGTAATTTTTAAAGAGAAACTATTGGCTGGGAGTGGTGGCTCACGCCTGTAATCCTAGCACTCTGGGAGGCCAAGACAGGTGGATCACTCAAAGTCAGGAGTTCGAAACCAGCCTGAGCAAGAGCAAATCCCATCTCTACTATTAATAGAAAGAAATTAATTGGCCAACTAAAAATATATAGAAAAAATTAGCCAGGTGTGGTGGCACATGCTTGTAGTCCCAGCTACCTGGGAGGCTGAGGCAGGAGGATCGACTGAGCTCAGGAGTTTGAGGTTGCTGTGAGCTATGATGACACCACAGCACTCTAGCCTGGGCAACGGAGTGAGACTCTGTCTCAGACAAAAAAAAAAAAAAGATAAGATACTGTTATAAATTAAAATAGACAATGAAAATTATGAGACAGCAGCTAAGAAACAGAGAATGAATGAACTTGACTCCAATTGCTCAAAGACTATCCATAAAAGGCATATTTTGGCTGTGGAGGGAATCTGAATATGGGCTGAATGATAGGAAGTGACTACTGTTAACTTCATTAACGTGATAAAGACCTACGTTTTTATACCTATGCAAAAATCCATTCCAAGTTGGTTATAGACCTGAGTATGGATGGTAAAACTATAAGTTTTCTAGAGGAAAACTGGTATTAATAATATAGTAAACTTCCTTAATGTGGTAATGGTTAACAGTCAAAAACTTTAAACAAAGATCATTTCTAAGATTCAAACTTTTGAAGTATTTCCATTGCAGTCAGTGGTCAGACAGGGGCGCTGGAGCTTCTCATCAGTCCCCCTACTGCGCAAAGGGGCGAAGACTCTGAAAGTGCAGGACTTTTGCCACGTGGGGCCTTCTTGATCTCAGAGTAAGCAAAGCAATCATCAAGGAAAAGACGAAGAAATTACACTGAATCGAAGAATATCTGTCCACTAAAGCATCAGTAAGAGAGTGAAAACGCAGAGCACAGAAGATCTTTCTATCACAGAACTAAGAACTCTGTGGCAGGGGTTATACCCAGAGTCCACAGAGAACTCTTATTAGTCAAAGAGAAAAATCAATAGAAAAAATTTGTGAAGAGATTTGAACAGGAAAGAGAATATCTCACAGCAAATAATCACATAAAAAGGTATTTCGCATAATTAATGATGGGAAATGTAAATCAAAATGGCAATGAAATATCACTATACACCTACTAGTTTAGCTGAAATTACAGTGACCGACCACAATCGTCCGCGAGGGTGTGGAGCAAGCAGACCCTTCTTACACCAGGGGCGTTAACGTGAATTAACGCAACTGCTTCAGAAACTGAGCGCAGGCCTATCCCACGACCTAGGGATTTCACTCTTAGGCATATGCACAAACAACCAGTGCTGTTCTGCTATGAAATGTGTATTGAGATCAGAATAGAAAATATAATTTAGTATAGCCACACAATGGAACATAACAACAGTGAAAATAAACAAAGTAAAGCTGCATGCAACAACATGGATGAGTATTACAGACAGTCTTGAGGAAATGAAGCCGGGCACAAAATAATATATATTCTATTTATAGAAGATTAAAAAACTGGACCCAGACTAATCTATGGTGTGAGAAATCGTGACAGGAATTACCTCTGAACACAGAGTGGGGAGGTATGGAGGGTTCCTGGGTTATCATTAATATTCTGTTCTTTGATTGACTGCTGTGATGTGGATATGTTCATTTTCTGAAAATACATCAAGCTTTATACTTACGCCTTGTGCACTTTCACACATGTAATATTTTAGTTAAGTTAAAATTAATACCCATTCGTAATGCTTTATAAAACCCTTAGCAAATTGGAAATAAGTGAACTTCCTTAACCTAGTTAATGGTTAAGCCTCAACAAACATCATTCTTAATATTAAAACTTTAGAAACATTTCATTGAAGTCAGGAATAAGGGAAGGATGCCCTCTATCAACAATGCTAATTTTGACATGCTAAACAGCAGAAGCCTTGAGATTTCTCTGACCTCCCCCAACAACCACCATCTGCCCTGAAACACAGGATGGAGTTGCTCTCTGAAGTTCCTTATCTGCCTAAAGTCTGGACTGACCAAGGAAGAAAACAGTGACCTCTGGCTCCTTCACTGAGTTTTCGTTAAGGAAGAAAGGAAACTAAAATCGGCCAACACACCTGGACAGACTCTTGTCACAAACCACTGTCCCCTCTGCAGTCCCCACAGACATGGTCCGAGACCACTGCATGTTCTTCCCACTGAATCCTCCCTAGTAATCATTATCACCCCCAACAGAATTCCTCTTCTCCCTCTTCCCCCCTTTCTGTAGCCTGTTCTGCTAGGATCCAAGTCCTTGTTGTGGGGTTGGGTTTTCATTCTGACGGCTCCTGTGCATACATGTTAAATACATTTGTATGGCTTTTCTCCTATTAATCAACGTGCCTCATGTCAGTGATTTTCAGTGAACCTACAGGGGGCCAAGGACTGTGGACCCTACGCTACTCAACAACTCAACCTATGGGGGGAAATGGGCAAGGTATGAATGGCCAATATCCTTTTCCATTTGCCATATCTGAGTAGACAATAAACATTTCAAAAGAGGCACAACCACACTAGTATTAGGAAATTCAATTTAAAACATAGATAGTAAGATGCCATTCCATACTCATCATGCTGATGAAAAATTTAAAGTCGGCTAATACCAAGTGTAGGCTGGCCATGGGCAAACAGGAGCCATAAGAAAGCAGGTGGAAGTGCAAATCCCTCCTCTGGGAGTGACCTGTCACTGTCTAGTAAATTCCAAGATGTGCAAACTCCATGGCCCAGCAATTCCACCACGTCTCAGTGCGTGTCCTGCGGTGCGGCTGTGCACGGGGCAATCCCAACAAGAGCGCTGCCATCTATCACCAAGGAGGCAACAGCAAGTTATGGCACCCCCACAGGCAACATGTGGAACACTGACACTGCATGACCTGCACCCTCTATATACACATTAAAGATGATGATGCATGAGGAGAACCAGGCCCGGGATAGTCTCATTCCACTTTGGCAGAATTTGAAAATAGGACATATTACTCTGAGTTATACAACATTAGAAAAAAGGAACAAAACCTACTTGGAAATGTTCAAGGCAAACTGTGGGGAGGGAGAGGATCGGGATGTGGCAGACAAGGACTTTAACTGTGTCTATAACGTTTCGTCCCCTAAGCTCGGGGGCAGGGTACACTAGTGTGTTTTATATTATTTTTGTACTTGTGTGTATATTTGATGCATTTCGTTAAAAAAAACTCTTTAACAAAAGAGTGATCTTACTCATGGATCCTCAAATTCATGAAGGACTCTAGGCACATCCCTTGCAAATGCCAAGGGTCAGTTCTAGCGGGTCACACATGAGATCTCACAATTTACGGTGACACGGGAATGTACACGGGATCGTTTCTCTGCCCGTGAGTCAGTGCAAACACCCAGCCACGGATGCTGGCTTACAATGGTGCTCTCGGGACTACGGCAGAAACACAGATGTGAAATGGTTAAGGCACATGACACAGCAACTGCGGTTCCTAGAACTCAGATCAGCGGTTCAAGTGTTTGTTCCTCCCTGAAGCTGCTCCCACAGCTGCGTGGCTCTGGGCGGCTGCCAATCTCACCTCTCTCCTTCAGAACAAGCTTGGGGAGCTCTTTCTCTTCTTTCTCACACTAAGATGCTGATTTCTTGGAGCCACTTCACGTGACTGGGCTGGAACGGAGCCCTGAAAGGGAACCCAGTGCATGCTTGAGGGTGAGGGAGGACAGCAGCCGCAAAGCCCTCGAGCCGCAGCAGTAGCACCACGCTACTGGATCCCCCAGAAAGACCTGCCGCCACGCGGTGCCTGCTGGAAAGTGGGGAAAGTTTGTGAGGGCTCCCTAATACGGACCATGAATTCTAGGGCTGCCCTAACAAAGGACCATGAACTCCTGGGCTGCCCTAACAAAAGACAACCAACTCCATGGCTGCCCTAACAAAAGACAACCAACTCCATGGCTGCCCTAACAAAGAACCATGAACTCCATGGCTGCCTTAAAAAAGGACCATGAACTCTAGGGCTGGCGTATAAAAGGACCATGAACTCTAGGGCTGCCCTAAGAAAGGACCATGAACTCCAGGGCTGCCCTAAGAAAGGACCATGAACTCCAGGGCTGCCCTAAGAAAGGACCATGAACTCCAGGGCTGCCCTAAGAAAGGACCATGAACTCCAGGCTGCCCTAAGAAGGGACCATGAACTCCAGGGCTGCCCTAATAAAGGACCATGAACTCCAGGGGTGCTCTAACAAAGCACCATGAACTCCAGGGGTGCCCTAACAAAGGGCCATGAAATCTAGAGCTATCCTAACAAAGGCCCATGAACTCCAGGGCTTCCCTAACAAAGAACAATGAAATCTAGTGCTGCCCTAACCAAGGACCATGAACTCCAGGGCTGCCCTAACAAAGAGCCATGAACTCTAGACCTCCCCTAACAAAGAAGAATGAACTCGAGGGCTGCCATAACAAAAGATCATGACCTCCAAGGCTTCCCTAACAAAGGACCATGAACTCTACGGCTGACCTGAAAACGACCGTGAACTCCAGGGCTGTGCTAACAAAGAAGCATACAATCTAGTGCTACCCTATCAAAGCACCATGAAATCCATGGCCGCCCTAACAAAGGGTCATGAACTCTAGGGCTGCCCTAACAAAGGACCAAGAACTCCATGGCTACCCTAACAAAGAGCCATAACTCCAGGGCTGCCCTACCAAAGGACCATGAACTCCAGGCCTGCCCTAACAAGGACCATGAACTCTAGAGCTGCCCTAACAAAGGATCATGAACTCTAGGGCTGCCCTAAGAAAGGACCATGAACTCTAGGGCTGCCCTAAGAAAGGGCCATGACTCCAGGGCTGCTCTAACAAAGGACCATGAACTTTAGGGCTGCCCTAAGAAAGGACCATGAACTTTAGGGCTGCTCTAACAAAGGACCATGAACTCTAGGGCTGCTCTAACAAAGGACCATGAACTCCAGGGCTGCTCTAACAAGGACCATGAACTCTAGGGCTGACCTAACAAACGACTATGAACTCCAGGGTTGCCCTAAGAAAGAACCATGAAATCTAGTGTTACCCTAAGAAAGGACCATGAACTCCAGGGCTACCCTAGCAAAGGCTCATGAACTCTATGGCTGCCCTAACAAAGGGTCATGAGCTCCAGGGCTGCCCTAACAAAGGACCATGAAATCTAGTGTTACCCTAACAAAGGACCATGAACTCCAGGGCTACCCTAACAAAGGGTCATGAACTCTATGGCTGCCCTAACAAAGGGCCATGAACACCAGGGCTACCCTAACAAAGGACCATGAACTACAGGGCTGCCCTAAAAATGAACCATGAAATCTAGTGTTGCCCTAACAAAGGACCATGAACTCTACGGATGCCGTAACTAAGGAACATTAACTCTAGACGCTCCCTAATACAATACCATGAACTCTATGGCTACCCTAACAAAGGATCTTGAACCCTAGGGCTCTCATAACAAAGGACCATGAACTGCAGGGCTGCTCTAACAAAGGACCATGAACTCCGGGGCTGCCCTAACAAAGGGCCATGAACTCCAGGGCTGCCCTAACAAAAGACCATGAAATATAGGGCTGACCTAACAAAGGACCATGAATTCCATGGCTACCCTAAAAAATAGCCATAAATCCAGGGCTGCCCTAACAAAGGATCATGAACTCTAGAGCTGCCCTAAGAAAGGATCATGAACTCCAGGGCTGCCCTAACAAAGGATCATGAACTCTAGAGCTGCCCTAAGAAAGGATCATGAACTCCAGGGCTGCCCTAAGAAAGGATCATGAACTCTAGAGCTGCCCTAAGAAAGGATCATGAACTCCAGGGCTGCCCTAACAAAGGATCATGAACTCTAGAGCTGCCCTAAGAAAGGGTCATGAACTCCAGGGATGCCCTAACAAAGGATCATGAACTCTAGGGCTGTCCTAACATGGGACCTTGAACTCCAGGGCTGCCCTAACAAAGAACCATGAACTCCATGGCTTTCCTAACAAGGACAATGAATTCCAGGGCTGCCCTAAGAAAGGACGATGAACTCCAGGGAAGCCATAACAAAGGATTATGAACTGCAGGACTGCTCTAACAAAGGGCCATGAACTCCAGGGCTGCCCTAAGAAAAGGCCATGAACTCCAGGGCTGCCCTAACAAAGGACCATGAACTGTAGGACTGCCCAACAAAGGAACATGAAATATAGGGCTGTGCTAACAAAGGACCATGAATTCCAGGGCTGCCATAACAAAGGATCATGAACTCCAGGGTTTCTCTAACAAAGGACCATAAACTCCAGGGCTTCCCTAAGAAAGGTCCATGAACTCCAGGTCTGACATAACAAAGGACCATGAACTCTAGGGCTGCCCTAACTAAGGACCATGAAGTCCATGGCTTCCATAACAAGGTATCATAAAATCTAGGGCTACCTTAACAAAGGACCATGAACTCCATGGCTGTCTTAACAAAGGACCATGAACTCCATGGCTGTCTTAACAAAGGACCATGAACTCCAGGGCTTCCCTAAGAAAGGGCCACTAACTCCAGGGCTGTTTTAACAAAGAACGGTGAACTCTAGGGATGACTTAACAAAGGACCATGAACTCCAGGGCTGCCCTAAAAAAGAACCATGAAATCTAGTGCTGCCATAACAAAGGACCATGAACTCTAGGGCTGCCCTATGAAAGGACTATGTAATCTAGGGCTGCCCTGACAATGGACTATGAACTCGGTGGCTTAAACAACAATAACTCACTGTCTCACGATTCCAGAATCCAAAAATTCTAGATCAAGGTTTGGGATGGTGCTCTAGGAGAGAGTCTGTCCTGGGTTTTCTCCTGGCTTCAGGTACCTCAGTGGCGATCTTTAGCTTGTGGAAGCATCACCCAGATCATCACCTTCATCTTTATATGAAGCACTCCCTGTGTCTAAATTTGCACTTTTTATAAGGACAGCAGATATGTTGAATTAAGGCTTACCCTAATGACCTTATTTTAACCTGATTACTAAATACAGTCACACTCTGAGGTATGGGAGGGTGGGACTACAACATATGAACTTTGGGGGGGAAACAATTCAACCCTAACAAAATGTCTCCCAACTCCCCTAACCCAGCTGCAGACCTCCCTCTTGGCCGGCACAGCAGGGAGCCTGCCTGCCTCACAGGACAGCAGGCCTCAGAGCTCTGGCGTGGTAGGGCGGAGCAGTGTGGTCTGTTTCTCACTCACCAGTGAATCCCCCAAATCTAGTTTAGAGCCTGAAGCCATTTTGTCGAGAATATGTAAATTATTTGTCAAATAAACAAAAGAATTTTAAAAATGCTTTTGTTTATTTGACAAGTAATTTACATTATTCTCTGTCATTTATTGTGCATGTTCCTTTCTCCTTTGCTGGTCAACAGTATACCCTAGCGTGCCCTCCTCTCCTACACGTTGTACGGGGAACGACCCTTCCGTGCAGGAGAAATGCTACGTGCCACTGACAACTGTTAACACAATTATCCAGTCCTCTCTGTGCCAGGGACCCGGCTGTGCATTTTGTGTGAGATAGCTCACCTAATCCTCATGACAACTTTGCCAGGTTGTATCTACAACTACCTCATTTTACAGATGAGGAAACTGAAGCACAGTAATGTCACAAAGCTATGAGGTGGTTATATCAGGAAAGGGCAGAGAATGTCTGCCTCATTCACCCCTTACCTCTGAGCTGAGAGCAGTGCCTGGCCCAGCGTTAAAGAGCACAACCACACACTTTATTGTTGAACCAGGGCACTTCTGAGAATAAATGAGGACACCAGCTGGAGGGAACACTAGAAAAGCAAGACAGTCCTGGGCAAACCAGGATGTAAGGTCACTTTATCAATAAATATCTGCTGAATATATGAGCTCAGGCATGTCTTACTCGAGGCCTGGATTTTTAGCCACCACATGATATTGAGGAAGGCGTATTTGCCAAGCTGGATTTTACTTACAGGATGCATTTGCTTAGAAAGCATGCTCCTAAATGTAATCTATAGCAACCCACATCGGGCAGCAATTTTGGTTGCAGTTTTATCACCACACAGCCAGTTATTCAGCTCCAGAGGGTAGAAATGCAAATTAAAGAAATGCTTTGAATTAAAAAAAAAAAAAAAAACTCTTTCAGAAGCCTACATCATTATACTCTGTAATTAGAGTATGAGATGGGATAAATTTTCTATTGTATCAAGGATGACAAAGGAATAATTTCTATCATTCCATTCTTGAAAAATAACAGTTTCCAATGAACTTTGATATCAATGATGGTCTTAAGTATTCATCCCCTTTGTGTGAGCCAAATGCCAATTCTTTGGGCATTGACAGAAGAGGGAATTTTAGTTTTTCTTTCTTTTTCTTCTTCTCTTTCTCCTACTTCTTCTTCCCTCCCTTCCTCCTCTCTCTCTTCCCTCCCTCCCTCTCCTTCAGAGAGAAAACAGCAGGACATAAATTCCTAAATCAGCGCACCAGATCTCACACTGCAGAACAGTGTGAGCCTCTGGGAAACCCCGGCGTGTGCCCCAAATTTTCCCGCAGTGATAGTGTCTCATCTCGGGTTGAAGGCAGTCTTGCCCTCTCGCACCAGTGGCCACCTTCCCTCTGTTTGAAGGTCCCGTGGCCTAGGGACAGGAGCCTGTCCACCCCTCCAGAGGGTGCTCCTGCAGCGAGGCGTCAAGAGCCCAGGATTACTGAATACACCAGCTTTGTCGCTTCATAGTCGTGTGGCCTTGGCAAGTCACTCAACCTCTTCTATGCCTCATGTCACAGGCTACAAATGGAGACTCTCTGATTTCTATTTGACCTATTCTATGCTAAAACAAAACAAAACTGAATTAGACATAAACTTTTAAAATCTGAACATTTCACATAAAGATCCAGATTCCTGGCTTCTTCAGAAACTAATCATCTGGCCACCACCTGGCACAGATCCCTGCAGGACGACAGTTTGCTGGAGCTGGGCGATGGCTGCCCTCTTCGGCCAGGACAGCCCCTCCTGCAAACAGGGGAGCTCACACATGGAATGGGGCTCCTCTCATTCCCATGGCTTCTGTCCCCAGAGCGCAGCTGAGCTGGGGACCACCACATACGTGTCTTTAGGACAGACTCATCCTGTTTACCAACTGTGTTTCTGTGCCATTCCCTTTGCCTAAAATGTTCTCCCAACCAATTTTACTCTTTGAAATCCTTTCCATCCTTCAAGGCCAAGTTTACAGACCACCTCCACCTTTCTTTATCCCACCCAATTTGAAGCAGTCTTCCTCCTCTTGCCTTCTGTAACTCCCAGGCATAGCCCTGCCATGCCACTCTTCATGACCAGCCTTTTACTCCACTTAGTTGCACACACACAAGCACACATGCCGGACTATAGAAGTCTTGAGGATAGAGGCCTTAATTCATCTGTGTTCCCTGGTTAGCACCATCTCTTTATGGTGTGCAGAATAAGGCCCCCAAAGATGCCCATATTCTATTTCCTGGAACCTGCAAATGTTAAATTACATGGCAAAGGGGAACTGAGTTTATAGATGGAATTGAAGTTGCCAATCAGCTGGCCTTGAGATGGGAATTATGCTGGATGGTCTTCGTGGGCCTAATGTAATCATAAAGGTCCGAGTCAGAGTGACGGGACATACGAAGGACTCAATAGAAGGCCATTTCTGGCTTTGAAGAAAGAAAGAGGCCATGATGAGCCAAGGAGTGTGGACAGCCTCTAGAGGCTAGAAAAAGCAAGGAGTGGCTTCTCCACTACAGCCTCCAGGAGGAACTAGCCCTGCTGACACCTTGATACTAGCTTATCGAAACCCATTGTAGACTTCTGACCTCCAGAAGTGCAAGAAAATAAATTTGTGTTGTTTTAAGCCACTGGTGATGGCAATGTGTTATGAGAGCAACAGGAAACTAATACATCCTCTTTGCACACAGCAGGTGTTCAACACATTCCTACAATGCTGAGTCTATAATCTTCTTTCCCTGGGCCCGACAGTCACGTCACAGCAAGGCTGTGTTGTACATGGCCCCACACTGTTGAGTTACTGGGGCACACAGCTGCACCCCTAATAAGAAACCAGCTTGTAAAAGGAATAAGAGCTGGGAAGTGGAAGAGGGCACAGCCTTTGGCATCAGAAGATGGAGGTTAGAATCCTGGTCCACCACCTAAAGATGGGGACCTTAAGTGAGTTATTTCACTTTGAGAAGTCTCAATTTCCTTGTCTGAAAAATGGGGCTAGCAGTACCTCCCTACAGAATTACTGTGAGAAATAACTGGTATGTACACTCTAAGCATGTGGTCAAGAGATTTATTTCAAATGCTTAGCATGCACACATGCACACACATGACACGTATGATAAAACTCTTAGGGTGACATTTCTACCCTCTCTCTTCTGCTGATAGTGGGTTTTATAACCAGGGAAATAGCCCTGGTTCTCAGCCAAGAGATACCGGGGTGATTAGCCCCAGGGTATACTTGTTCCCAGGGTCCTCCTGTTACAGAAATAATACACGTAGATCCTAACTCCGTTTCCTCTGCTGCATTGGTGTAAACATAACTCTCTCTGCTCCAAATCACTGACTTTAACACTCACCACACCCTTTGCAATGCACCTTTTCAGGTCTTTCCATCAAGAGGAGGAGTTTATTTCTGTGCTCCTTGCATCTAGGCTGACTTGGAGACTTGATTTGGCCAACAAAAGGTAACGGGGGTGATTTCATATCAGTTCTGAGCACAGGCGTTGAGAGGTTTTGCACTATTACACCCTTGTTCTTGGAATTCTGCCCCTGTCTATGACCGAGCACAGGCTAGCCCGTTAGAGGACGACAGGAGCAGAAATGATTCATCCCAGCCAAGGCCATCCTAGACCTGTAAGTAGCTAGCTGACCCACCAGCTGACTGCAAACCCCCTGAGATGCTGTAAGCCCAGCCCACGTTACCAAAACTATAGACACATAAGCAACGTCAAAAGTTTATTGTTTTAAGCCACTAGGTTTGGTGTGATTTGTTATGCAGCCATAGCTAACTGATACCTTCCCCTCCTTACTTAGCACCTGGAAAATTTCTGAATCACATATCAACATGACCACTGAGAGAGTGATCAGTGTTCCATTTTGAGTGTTAACCTTTAAAGCCTTCAGAAACTATAAAAATGACTCCTCTGAAAAGAATCTAAGATTCACATGTCACTTCATGAAAAAGGCCCCAGGTCCTGAGCTCCCCTTCTCGGCTGTACTCCAGTGCTCAGAAGCCAGAGCATTAAGGACAGCAAGTGAGAAAGGAGAGGCTTGGCAAGACCCTAAGAATCTGCCAAGGAGCAACAGGTGCCAAAAACAGCAAGTTCCTAAAAATTACCAAACAAAAATCACCACTGAGGCTTACAGCCGGACCAAAGGCAGGCTTCAAATTCCAAGTGAAGATCTGAAAATAAAGCAGCCCATCCAACAGATCCAGGGTGCCAGGAGGACGTCTGATTGAGCAGGGTGTGTGCTGTGACTGCGGGAATGTTCTCTCCTTGGTGCGAAAAGGCCATCTGGAGGGAAGGAAACCTGGAGATCAATTTTCCTGGCTTCCGCGGCCCCTGCCCACAGTGGAGAGGCAGGAATTCTGATGCACTGCCAGCCCTGCGACAGGGCGCGCAGCTGACCCCGCTGGGAAAGGAGATGATGCTCCGTTGTTTTTAAAGGAAACGGCAGGAAATCTGAAGCGCTGAGATAGCGCTCTCTTTACACCTCATCCTAGTGGTGCGAAAATTCTAAAAGGATATTTTGGGGTAGACCCAAATTTGTAGCTTTCCTAGTAAGATGTTTTAAACAATTATTTTTACTATGTTACACAACATGCTTGTTGTAGAAAATATTTCTTTACATAGAAAATATAGAAAAGTCACAGAAGAAAATGAAAGTCATTCAGACTTCTACCACCCCATGAGATCACCAATATAATTCCCAGCATTAATTTTTTTCAGTTCATATGCAACCTGCTTTTCACTTAAAGTTTGAATATCTCCCACTGAAATTACCAACAAACATTACTTTGAATGATTAATAACATTTCATCATATTATGGCCCAAACGATGTTGCCATTCTAGTGCCGCTGGATACTGAGACATTCCCACAGGCCGTGCTGCCACGAGCAGTCTAGTTAACAATTGAAGGGCCACATGAGCAGTGACAATGTGTCTTTTACTCACCAACATTTGCCCCAAACCAAGGACAGTACCTGGAACCTAATAGGGGTCAATACATATTGTTTTAATAAATAAACCCTGTTACATTTTTAGAACAGAATTTTATTAATTGACTGCCACCCTAGGAAAAAAATTTTTCCTTGGGGCCACAATGTTTTATTATGAAAATAGAATAAAAACTTCAAAAACAAAACAATCCTTTCTAATTTAATGAAAATTGTATTATCTTTTATTGTTTTTCGTGCATGAGGTATATGCAACCTGAAAAATAGTTCTCACAGCTCCCAAGGGAAAGAGACGTGTGAGTTACCTGTGCTCCAGGAGGCCTCGGGCTCAGAGCTAGCATGAGTTAAATACAACTCACATGGCAGTTAATGTGTTAGTATTTTGAAGCCATACCACCTTAAGGGTAGCATTCCATCACAGTGTAAAGCTCCAGGCTGATGTCCGGGGTCTTCATGCTCTCTTCCCAGCCTGCCCTTCATCTCCTCCGCCTGGACCCCAACTATGCAGTTGTCCTTGTGAAGATGTCCCCGGCCCTCATTCCTGCAGCCTCCCTCCCAGGCAGCGCTGTTGCCACCCCGAATTCAGCCCCACAGGAGCGCCTGCTCTCAGTGCCATTAGACTCAGCCTTGTGTTTGTCTCGCCTGCCGGACAGCGAGCTCTGCGAGGAAGAGCCGGCTGTCATTTCTCCCTGCACCCCAGTGCCCATCAGGGCAGCGAGTGGTGTGCAAGAAACGCAGGCTGGGTGACTTAATTAATGGCAGTGCTCACCTTGAGATTGCACTGTTGATGCAGACAAACTTGGGGGCAGAAAATAAACACAGCTGACCCCTGAACAGTGTGGGAGTGAGGGGCATCGACTCCCCAGCCAGACAAAACTCCACACACAACTTTTAGCTCCCCCAAACCTCAACTACTAACAGCCTACTGTTGGCCAGAGCCTACAACAACATAAACCACCCATTAACACATGCTTTATATGTGATGTGTTATACACTATATTTTTACAATGAAGTAAGCCAGAGGAAAAAAACATTATTAAGAAAATCATTAGGAAGAGAGTATGCATTCACACTCACGGAGCAGCAGTGGTCACCATGAAGGCCTCGTCCTTGTGTGCCTCCTGTCGAGCAGGCCGAGCAGGAGGAAGGCGAGGGCGGGGCTGCCGCCCGGGTGGCAGAGGCAGAGGAGCTGGAGGAGGTGGGAGGGGAGACAGGAGGGCAGGCACGCTTGGTGTCCTTTCACAGAAACACATCATAATTTCTGTCTTTTTTTTTTTTTTTGCCTTTTCATTTCTCTAAAGATGTTCCTGTATGGTACCAATCCTTCTTCCACTGTTTGCTTCAGCTTCAGTGTCTGAATCATAGAAAGGTCCATGTCATAAAAGAAGTCCAAAGCAGTCTTGGATAATCAGCACCCTTCTTCCGGACTGTCTAATGTGAATGTGTTTCCGGGCACTGCTTTTTCCATGTCGTCTTGAACCCCACCAGCTGGCACTGTTTGCAAAGCACACATCTCCCTCAGGCGGTCTGCTCTCCTTCCTCTGCGTGGCGTCTGTTAGCTCTCGAATTTCTCCAAGACCCGTATCTCGAAACCCTTCAATTTCCACCTTTTTTTCCATACGCATAATTTCTTCCATGATTTCCTCGATTGCCTCTGTCGTAGACCCCACAAAGTCATGCCCAGCATCCAGACACAGTTTTCTCCAGCAGAAATTATTTTGGCCTTGATGGCTTTCATAGCTTTTTCTAGAAAAGTAACAGCATCTTCAATGGTGTAATCCTTCCAGATTTTCATGATGCTGTCTTTATAGGAGTTCTCTTTCATGGCATTGACAATCCTTTCCATAAAGTGCCCATGTGTAATGAGCTTTAAAGATCCTCTAACTCCCTAAATCTAGAGGCTGAATTAGAGATGATGTGTTTGGGGAAAGTAGTCGAATTCATTCAGCACCTTCGGAGGTGATCTCATGAGGTTCCAGGTGGCCCAGGGCATTGCCCAACATTGAAAGAACTTTAAAAGGCAGTCCCTTACTAGCGAGACATTGATGCTTCCTGACATCAGGGACAAAGCACCAATGGAACCAATTCAGAAAAAGTGTTTTCGTTGTCCAGGCCTTCTTAAACAACCAAAGGCTGGAAGCTGGTGTTTGTCCTTTCTTCAAGGCTCAGATTAGCAGCTCTATAGAAAAGGAAAGTGCTGATCATACACCCTACTACCTTTGCACAAATCAGTAGAGTTGGCCTATCCCTTCCTGCCTTAAATCCTATTGCTCACTTCTCTTACTAATAAATGTCCTTTATGGAATATTTTTTCCAGAATAGGGCATTAGTTATGATTTAATACTGTATCTTTACATGCTTTTACTTTTCTCTCAACTTTGAATGGCACCATGTATAGTTTAAGTGTTTGTGTGTCTGTAAGTTTTAATACATTTTAACATTTTAAAATAGATATGTGTGCTTGATGGTAGTAAATGATAAAATAAATTAGTATCTACATATATTTTATGAATTCATGACATATCTTTTTCTTAATTTGTCTATATTTCTAAGCTATGTGGTTCATCTTTTTTAAATTGTTGCAACTCTCCAAAAAAATTTTCAATATATTTATTTTTAAAATCCACATATAAGTGGACCTGCACAATTCAAATCTGTGTTGTGCAAGGGTCAATTGTATATGGCTTTTGTTGATGTTCCTTTTTTTCTTTGTTCTCTCTTTATTATATAATATTTTTATTAGGATATAATTCACATAATATAAATTCATCATTTTAAAGTGTACAAGTCACTGAATTTGAGTATCTTCATAATATTGTGCAACCATACCTCTATCTAATTCCAGAACATTTCCATCATTCCCACAAGAAGCCTTGTACCTATTAAAAGTCGTGACCAATCCCAACCCCTTCTTCCTCCCTGGGTAAACATTCATCTACGTTCTGTTTCTATGGATTTATTTATTTTAGGCAGTTCATATAAATGAAATCATACAATATCTGGCCTCAATATCTGATAGACTTCTTTCTCATAGCATAATGTTTTCAAAGTTCATCCATGTTACAGCATGTATTAGTACTTCATTTTTGCATGGCTCAATAACATTCTATTTGCAGATAAACCACATTTTGTTTATATATTCATCAGTTAATGGACATTTACGTTGTTCCTACTTTTTGGCTATTGTCAATAAGTCTGCATTTTTTTATTTCAGCATATTATGGGGGACAAATTTTAAGGTTTCAAATAATGTCCTTCTCCCCCTCCCCCTACAAGTCTGAGTTTCCAAAGTGACCATCCCCCAGACGGTGCACATCTCACTCGTTATGTATGTATATACCCGCCCCCTTCCCCTCCTCCCACCTGCCCAATACCCAAATACTGTAGTTACTATGTGTCCACTTAGGTGCTGCTCAGTTAATACCAGTTTGCTGGTGAGTATATGTGGTGCTTGTTTTTCCATTCTTGGGATACTTCACTTACTAGAATGGGTTCCAGCTCTAACCAGGAAAATACAAGAGGTGCTGTATCACCATTGTTTCTTATAGCTGAATAGTACTCCATGGTATACATATACCACATTTTATTAATTCACTCATGTATTGATGGGCACTTGGGTTGTTTCCATAGCTTTGCAATTATGAATTGTGCTGCTATAAATATTCAAGTGCAGGGGGCTTTTTTGTAGCGTGTGATTGGGTCTTTTGGGTAGATGCCTAGTAATGGGATTCCTGGATCAAATGGTAGATCCACTTGTATCACTTTAAGGTATCTCCATATTGCTTTCCACAGAGGTTGAACTAGTTTGCAGTCCCACCAGCAGTGTAGGAGTGTTCCTATCTCTCCGCATCCATGCCAGCTTTTATTGTTTGGGGACTTTTTGATAAAGGCCATTCTCACTGGAGTTAAGTGGTATCTCATTGTAGTTTTGATTTGCATTTCCCTGATGATTAGAGATGGTGAGCATTTTTCATATGTCTGTTAGCCATTCTTCTGTCTTCTTTAGAAAAGTTTCTGTTCAATTTCTTTGCCTACTTTTTGATGCATGTTTTTATGTGAACACGTGTTTTCAGTTCTCTTCAGTATATACCCATGAGTAGAATTTCTAGATCATATTGTAATTTTATTTTTAATTTTTTGAGAACTGCCAAACTGTTTCCACAACACCTGTACCATTTTTTTTTTTTGCACTGGAATAATATGTTTTTTCCCTTGGCAAAAAATTGAGTGCTACATTTTTAAAAACAAAAAATTTCAAACAATCAAATGCATTTCATCACACATCACAGAAGAGGGTCTGGCAACAGTACAAGACATCCTACGTAAGATTTTTTTTAATATAAAAGTCAGTTTAAAATGATAGAAGTTCTGTGAGAACTATGAAATCTACAGCTTGTAGTTTGATAATAGAAAAACATTAAGACAATTAAAAGATCAGTATCATCCACTTTTGGCTTAATTCCCTGTTTATAGCACCTATTTCTCTAGGTTCAAAGTTGAGAGTTCTAGAACCTTCGGCACATGCTGTGTGCCACCAACTAGGGTGGACTCGCTGTGTCCCCTCTCCAGCAGTCCTCTCCATGAAGAGGACATTCTTTTTCCCAATTTCGCACTGACGCTTGGAGAAGAGGGGCACACAGATGCATCATTTACATCCTCACTAGCAATGTGTAAAATGCCAACTTCACATTTCTGCCAACATCTGTCCTGCTCTTCGTCATCATTATTATTACCATTCCATCCTAGTATGAAGTGCTATATCATTGTGGTTTTGATTTACATTTCCCTAATGCTAATAATGTTGAGCATCTTTTTATGTGCTCATTGATTATTTATATATCTTCTTGGAGAGATAAATGTCTATTCAAATCCTTTCCCATTCTAAAATTGTGTTGTCTTTTTATTATTGAATTACAAGAGTTCTGCATATTTCTGTATACTAGGTTCTTATCAAATATGTGATTTGTAAATAGTTTCTCCGATTCTAGGGGTTATCTTTACACTTTCTTGATACAGCCCTTTGATGCACAAAAATGTTTAGTTTTGATGAAATCCAATTTATCTTTTTTGGTTATTTGTGTTTTTCAAATCATGTATAAGAAACAGTTGCTCAATTGAAGGTCTGGTGATGGTATCAGGGTATTTCTGGCCTCAGAATAAGTTAAGAAGTGTTTCCTCCTCTTATATTTTTCAAAGAATTTGAGAAGGATTAATGTTAATTCTTTAAATGTTTGTAGAATTCACCAATGAAACCACTAGTGAAAAATGCAGGGGAAATCCCTGCATTTTACCTTTGCTACAAGTTTGATAATTGCTATAAAACCCTCAACTTGTAATAAGTTTACCTAGATTTTTTTATTTTTTCTTAAGTCAGTTTTGGCAGTTTCTGTATTTCTAGGCATCTGTCCATTTAATCTAGATTATCTAACTTACTGGCATAAGATTATTCATAATGTTCCCTTATAATTCTTTTTATTTCTGTAAAGTCGGTAGCAATGTTCCCACGTTCACTCCTAATTCTAGTATTGAGTTTTTTCTCAGTCAGTCTAGCTAAAGCCTTGACAATTTTGTTGATCTTTTCAAAGAACAAAGTTTTGGCTTTGTTTTGTTTTGTCTGTTTTTTTTTTTTGTTGTTGTTGTTGTTTTTGAAACAGAGTCTCGCTCTGTCGCTGGGCTAGAATGCTATGGCATCAGCCTAGCTCACAGCAACCTCAAACTCCTGAGCTGCAGCAATCCTTCTGCTCAGCCTCCGGAGTGGCTGGGGCTACAGGCATGCGCCACCACACTGGACTAATTTTTCTATTTTTTGTAGCGATGGGGTTAGCTCAGGCTGATCTCAAACTCCTGACCTCAAGCAATCCTCCCACCTCAGTCTCTCAGAGTTCTGGGATTACAGGTGACAGCCACTGTGCCCAGCCCATTCTTGTTTTTTTTATTCCTTTTTATTTTTTTATTTCAATATATTATGGGAATACAAATGTTTTAGGTTACATGGATCACTTTTGTAATGTTTGAGTCCTGGCTATAAGTGTGTCCATCACCCAAATAGCTTTCATTGTGCCTGTTAGATAAGTTTTTGCCCACCCCTCCACCCCTTCCTCCTGGTTGACTTCCACCGAATTTTACTTTCCTCTGTGCACACGTGTGCTCATCAGTTAGTTCCAATTTAATAGTGAGTACATGTGGTGTTTGTTTTTCTATTCTTGAGATATTTCACTTAGGAGAATGGTCTCCAGGTCCATCCAGATTGTTGCAAAAGGTATTATTTCTTCTTTTTATGGCTGAGTAGTACTCCATGGTATAACATATTCCACATTTTATGAATCCACTCATGAATTGATAGGCACTTGGGTTGATTCCACATCTTTACAATTGTGAATTGTGCTGCAATAAACATTGAAGTGCACGTGTCTTTTTGATAGAAAGACTTCTTTTCCTTTGGGTAGATACTCAGTAGTGGGATTGCTGGATCAAATGGTAGGTCTACTTTTAGTTCTTTGAGGAATCTCCATACTGTATTCCATACAGGTTGTACTTACTTGCAGTCTCACCAACAGTGTATAGTGTTACTTTCTCTCTGCACCCATGCCAGCCTCTATTGTTCTTGGATTCTTTAATAAAAGCTATTCTAACAAGGGAAGGTGGCATCCCATTGTTTTGTTGTTGTTGTTGTTGTTTTTTGTTTTTTGAGACAGAGTCTCACTCTGATGCCTGGGCTAGAGTGCTGTGGCGTCAGCCTAGCTCACAGCAACCTCAAACTCCTGGGCTCAAACAATCCTTCTGCCTCAGCCTCCAAGTAGCTGGGACTACAGGCGTGTACCACCATGCCCGGCTAATTTTTTCTATATATTTTTAGTTGGCCAATTAATTTCTTTCTATTTTTTAGTAGAGTTGGGGTCTCGCTCTTGCTCAGGCTGGTCTCAAACTCCTGACCTTGAGTGATCCGCCTGCCTCAGCCTCTCAGAGTGCTAGGATTACAGGCGTGAGCCACCACGCCCGGCCTCTCATTGTGGTTTTAATTTGCATTTCCCTGATAATTAGTGACATTGAGCATTTTTTCATATGTTTATTGACCATTTGTCTTTCTTCTTTTGAGAAGCTTCTGTTCATGTCTTTTGCCCCCTTTTTAATGTGGTTATGTTTTTCTCTTTGCTGTCTAAGTTCTTTTTAAATTGTGGATATTAGCCCTTTATTGGATGTATAACTTGTGAAAATTTTCTCCCATTCTCTAGGTTATCTATTTACTCTGTTTATTATTTCCTTAGCTGTGCAGAAGCTTTTTGGTTTAATCAAATCCCATTGATTAATTTTTGTCACTGCCATGATTGCCACTGGGTTCTTAGTCATAAATTCTTTGCCTAGGTCACTATCTGGAAGGGTTTTTCCTACATTTCCTCTGAAATTCTTATGGTTTCATGCCTTTCATTTAAGTCTTTTATCCATCTTGGATTAATTTTTCTGAGTGGTTGAGAAGTAAGGGCCTTGTTTCCTTCTTCTGCATGTCGCTATCCAATTTTCTTAGTACCATTAATTGAATAGGGCTTCTTTTCCCAGTGTACATTGTTGTCCAGTTTGTCAAAGATCAGTTGTTTGTAGGTAGATGGTTTTATATCTGGGCTCTCTGTTCTGTTCTGTTGGTCTATGTCTCTATTTTTGTACCAGTACCATGCTGGTTTGGTAACTAGAGCCTTGCAGTATACTTTGAAGTCTAGTAATATGATGTCTCCAGATTTGTCCTTTTTGCTTAGGATTTCTTTGGCTATTTGGGCTCTTTTCTTATTCCAAATGAAGCATAGAATTATTTTTCTAGAGCTATGTCATTCTAGAGTATGTCATTGGTAATTTGACGAGTATTGCATTGAATTTGTCAATCACTTTAGGTAGTGTGGACATTTTAACAATGTTGATTCTACTATCTATGAGCACAGTGTATTTTTCCATTTGTTTGTATCCTCTGTGATTTATTTCCTCAGAGTTTCATAGTTCTCCTTGTAGAGATAATTCACCTCTTTGGTTAAACATATTCCTAGGTATTTTACTTTGTTTATAGCTATTATGAATAGTATTGAGTCTTTGATTTGACTCTCGGCTTGACTGATATTGGTATATAGAAAAGCTATTGATTTATGGACACTGATTTTGTATCCTGAGACTTTGCTGAATTTATTTATCAATTCCAGGAGACTCTTGGTGGAATCTCTGGGGTTTTTTAGATAAAAGAAGATATCACCAGCAAAGAGTGACAGTTTGACCTCCACTTTCCTAATCCGCATATCCTTTACTTATTTATCTTGCCTGAATGCCCTGCCTAAAACTTCCAGTACTATGTTGAATAGAAGTGGTGACAGTGGGCATCCTTGTCTTGTTCCAGCTCTGAGAGGGAATGCTTTCAACTTTTCCCTATTCAGCAAGATATTGGCTATGGGTTTGCCATATATGCCATTTGTAATTTTGAGGTATATTCCTTCTATGCCTAGTTTGCTGAGGGTTTTTATCATGAAGGGTGCTGGATTTTGCTGAATACTTTTTACGCATTTACTGAGATCATCATATGGTCTTTGGTTTTGATTTTGATTATGTGGTGTATCACATATATTGATTTATGTATGCTTAACCATCCTTGCATACCTGGTATGAAGCCCACTTGGTCCTGGTGGATTATTTTTTTGATGTGCTGTTGAATTCAGTTTGTTAGTATTTTATTGAGGATTTTTGCATCTATGTTCATAAGGGTTATTGGTCTGTAGTTTTCTTTTTTGTTGTATCCTTTCCTGGCTTTGCTATCAAGGTGATACTGGCTTCATAGAATGAGTGGGGAAAGATTCTCTCCTTCTCAATATTATGGAATAATTTCTGTATTATGGATACCACATCTTCTTTGGAGGTCTAATAGAATTCAGCTATGAATCCATCTGGTCCAGGGCTTTTTATTGTTGTTGGGAGGTTTTTTTTATTACAATTTGATCTCACTGTTTTTTATTAGTCTGTTTAGGATTTCTATTTCTTCCTGGTTGAATCTTGGGAGGTTGTGTGTTTCCAGGGATTTGTCCATTTTCTCTATGTACTCTAGTTTATGTACATAGAGATTTATGTAGTATTCATGGATGATGTTTTGTATTTCTGCAGTATCACTTGTAATGTCTCCTTTATCTTTTCTGATTGAGCTTATTTGGGGTCTTTCTTTCTGTTCTTGGATAATCTAGAAAGAAATCTATCAATTTTGTTTATCTTTTCAAAAAAACCAACTTTCCGTTTAGTTTATCCCTTGTATTACTTTTTGTTTTCCAATTCATTAGTTCTGCTATGACCTTTGTTGCCTCTTTTCTTCTGTTGGCTTTTGGGTTTGGCTTGTCCTTCCTTTTCTAGTTCTTTGAGGTGTGACATTAGGTCGTTAATTTGTGATCTTTCTGTCTTTTTGATGTAGGCATTTAAGGCTATGAATTTCCCCCTGAGGAATGCTTTCTCTATGTCCCATAGATTTTGATAGCTTGTTTCCCCTTTGTCGTTCAGTTCAAAGCATTTTTTGATTTCCATCTTAATTTCATTGTTGACCTAGTAATTATTCAGCAGTAGGTTGTTTAATTTCCATGACTTTGTGTAGGTTTGAGTGTTTCTCTTGTGATTGATTTCTAGTTTTATTCCACTGTGGTCTGAGAAGGTATATGGTATGATTTGTATTGTTTTAAATTGGTTGAGACCTGATTTGTGGCCTAAGATATGATCAATCTTGGACAATGTCCCATGTGCTGCTGAGAAGAATGTGTATTCTGTAGTTTTTTGGTAAAATGTTCTGTAAAAGTCTGTTTGGTCCATTTGATCTAGAGTTTGGTTTAAGTCTGTTTTTTTTTTATTTTCTGCTTTGATGATTTGTTGAGCTCTGACAGTGGGGTATTGAGGTCCCTGGCAATTACAATGGTGTTATTTGTTTCTTTGCTTATATCTAGTGAAGTTTGCTCTGTGTATCTGGGAGCTCCTGTGTTGGGCACACATATATTTAGGATTGTTGTGTTTCTTGTTGAATTTCTCCCTTAACCATAATATAATGACCCCCTTTGTCTTTCTTTACTTTTGTTGGCTTAAAGTCACTTTTATCTGGTATGAGAATGGCTACACCTGCTCTCTTTGGATTTCCATTTGCATGGAAACTTTTTTTCCTCCTTTCATGTTGAGTCTGTGTGCATCTCTGTGGTTTAGATGTGCTTCCTGGAGATAGCAGATACTTGGGTTGTGTTTCTTTGTCCATCCAGGCAGCCTATGTTTTTCTAAGAGAGCACTCAGTTCATTAATATTAATTGATAGCATTGATATGTGGGACGTTGATCTGTTCATTCTGTTGGGTAGTCCCTTATTGCTTTGTTTTACCCATTGTTCTATTGTTAATAAGAGCCATAAATTTGGGGAATTTTTTAGATGATTTTACACTGGTGGGTATCTGTTGTGCTGATTTGTGTATAATGCTGTGTATCCTACCGCCTCTCCCCGTCCTTTCTTTGTTTTAATGTAGGCATTTAGCTATAAATTTCTCACTGAGCACTGTTCTCACAGAATCCCATAAGTTTTGATATGCTGGTTTTCTATTTGTTCACCTCAAACTATTTCCTAATTTTGGTTATTTAGGACTGTGTTGTTTAATTTTCACACATTTGTGTATTTTCCAACTTTCCTTCTATTATTGATTTTTAATTTTATTCTATTGAGGTCACAGATGTATTTTGCATAATTTAAATATTTTAAAACTTATTTAGACTATTTTGTGGCCAAACATATGGTCTACATGGGCACTTGAGAAGAATGTGTATTCTATATTGTTTGGGGTACTGTTCTACACATGTCTATTAGGTTTAATTGGGTTATAGTGTTGTTCAAGTATTCAATTTCCTTGCTGATCTTCTGTCTAGTTGCACTTTTCACTATTGAAAGTAGAGTATTGAAGTCTCTAACTATTATTGTAAAATGGTCTATTTCTACCTTCATTCCTGTTAGTTTTTGCTTCATTTATCTTGGCATTCTCTTGTTAGATATGTAAATATTTGTAGTTGTTATGTCTTCTTGATGGATTGAACTTTTATCATTAAATAATGTCTTTATTTTTCCCTAATGATAGTTTTTGTCTTAAAGTCCATTATGTCTGATATTAGTCTAGCCACTCCATCTCTCTTTTGTTCACTATTTGCATGGATTATTTTTTTCTTTTTCTTTTTCTTTTTTTTTTTTACTTTCAACTTATTTGTGTCTTGAAATTTAAAATGTATCTCTTGTGGACAGTGGACATTTGGAACATGTTTTACATTTTTATTTTTCATTTTTTTTTTGAGATAGAGTCTCGCTTTGTTGCCCAGGTTAGAGTGAGTGCCGTGGCTTCAGCCTAGCTCACAGCAACCTCAAACTCCTGGACTCAAGCAATCCTTCTGCCTCAGCCTCCCGAGTAGCTGGGACTACAGGCATGCACCACCATGCCCAGCTAATTTTTTCTATGTATATTAGTTGGCCAATTAATTTCTTTCTATTTATAGTAGAGATGGAGTCTCGCTCTTGCTCAGGCTGGTTTCGAACTCCTGACCTTGAGCGATCTGCCCGCCTCGGCCTCCCAGAGTGCTAGGATTACAGGCATGAGACACTGCGCTTGGCCAGACCATATTTTTTTATGCAGTCTGCCAATATAGGCCCTTTAACTGGAGAGCTTAACCCATTTATATTTAATGTAATTGCTGATAAGGAAGAACTTACTTCTGCCATTTATTGACTTTCTATATGTGTTATGCCTTTTTTATTCCTGAGTTCCTCTGTTACTTCCTCCCTTTGTTAAATATATTTTCTAGTGTACCATGATTAATTCCTCATCTCTCTTTATATATTTTGTTATTTCCTTAGTGGTTGCCCTGGAAGTTATAATTAGCATCTTTATTTATAATAATCCAGTTTGGATAAATACTAACTTAATTTCAAATATAAATCTCTGCTGCTATATATCTCCATTCATTCCCTTTATGCTGTTATTACCAAAAATTTCAGCTTTATACAATATGTATCCATCAACATAGATTCATAATAACTACTTTACACAGGATTTTTGATACATATGAATAAAAAGAATTACAAACAAAAATACATTTATGCTGTCTCATATTTATTTATGTAATTACCTTTACTGGTGCTATTTCTTCATAGAGATGTGAGTTACTCTATATTACCCTTACATTTCATTTCTGAATGACTCTGGTTTAACATTGGTGGAAGGGTAGGTCTGCTAGTTTTGTTTATCTGAGGATGCTTAATTTATTTAAAAATAATCTTTCCAGATAATATATATAATATATTATTATATATATTATAATATATATAATATATAGTAATATATATTATATATAATATTATAACATATATAATATATAATATAACATAATTCTTGATTGATAGTTTTTTTCCCCAGAACTTTGAATATTTCATCTCACTGCCTTCTGGCCTTCATGGTTTCTGATGAGATACCAGCTGTTGATCTTATGCTACATGACTACTCACTTCTCTCTTGCTGCTTTCAAAATTCTCTGTGTTTAACTTTGACATTTTGATTAATCTAAGTGTAGATCCCTTTGAGTTGATCTTACTAGGGGTTCACTGAGCTTCTTAAATATGTATATTAATCCTTTTCATAAAATTTAGAATGTTTTTGACCATATCTTCAACATACCTGACATACCTTCTTTGACATATCTTCAAATATTCCTTCTGCCCCCTCTTATTTCCTCTCTCCTTCTGGGGTTTCCATTATGTGGTTGCTACACTTGATGGCTCCTCACAGGTCTCTGAGATCTGTTTTAATTTCATTTTTTTTTCCTTTCTGATCCTCAGATTGGATAATCTAAATTCACCAAGATTATCTTCACCTCTTCTGCCTGCTCAGATCTGCTGTTGAGCCCTTCTAGTGAATTTTTCATTTCAGTTATTGTACTTTTCCACTCCAGAAATTCTATTTGGTTCCTTTTTATAATTTCTAATTCTTTATTGCTATCCTCTGTTTGGTGAGACATGGTTCTCATACTTTCCTTTAGTTCTTTAGCTTTGGTTTTCATTATTTCTTTTAACATATTTAAAATGCCCAGTTTAAAGTTCTTGCCTGGAAAGGCCAATCTCTTGGCTTCCTCAGAGACCATTTCTGTTCTATTTTTTCCTATGCATTTTCTATGCATTTTATTTCTATGCTATGCTTATTTCTTTGTGATCTTAGTAATTTTTTGTTGGAAACTGAACATTTTGAATACTATGATTTGACAACTCTGAAAATCAGATTATTTCCTCTTCCTAAGATTTGCTGTTGTTGTTGTTTGCTGTAGTAATTGTTTGTTTGTTTAGTGACTTTTCTTAACTATTTCTATAAAGTCTATTCTTTGTTATGTGTGGACACTGAATTCTCTATCCCACTAGTTTAGTGGTCATCTAATAACTGGGAAGAGATTTATTTACACTCCTGGAACAACAACAACAAAAAATATAGTCTTTGCAGAAGGGTTTTGTATGTATGTTAGAGTATACCTTCAACACTGAGACAGACAGTTGACAGCTCTGCCTTAGCCTTCACTTCCTACTGGCACAGACCCTCAAGGTTAGCCAGAGATGAGAGTTTATGGCTTTCTCAAGTCTTTCTTGAGTACGTGTACAGCCTTGGGCATGCATATGGCCCCATAGCTCCCCAAGAATAGGCAAGATCTCTTGAAATCCTATTCCCCTAAGCATCACATTCCCCAGCCTATCTTCTAGAGTTTTTTAGTCTACTGATTGCACCAACTACTATCTATCACTTCCTGTAGCAGTGACCAAAACATTTTCCTATAATTTTTTTTTTAAATTCCTCTTTCTCCTCCCAGGTAGCAATGGGCAAGTCCCAAGTCAGGTGAAGTAAAGATACTCATTTCCAACCAATCTTCTTCCAGGGAGCCAACATACATACAAAATAATTACAATTCTGTATGAATAAGGTATGTTCTGCTCTGTCTGGCACAATGAATGTGAACTATTACTTTCAAAGCTATTGATGTGTTAAGAAGTGAGGAATAAGACTGGGCAAGTTAGACATCACAAGGCTCACTGTTCCTGACGAGCCTCAGCTGCTTTTCTTGAATAAGTTCCCCTTTGGGGTTTGCAAGCCTTTAGTTTATATCCACAGTTAAAAAAAGTTCTTTCTGGCACATTTGATCAATCTTTTCATTGATTTTATGGAAGAGTAAATTTCACAGTTCTGTACTTTGCGATTTTTGCTATTGTCCTATTGGTGTTTGTTTGGAACATGGTGGAAAGTGCACTTGCACTTTACAGTGTGCTTCTGTAGAACCATCCAGAGCCATGCCTCCAGTGTGTGTTCTCCAGAACACCAGGTTCATGAAAGATGACTGGTATAGCACCCCACAGTGAAATGTTTGTGACATGTTCCTTAAATAAAGGTAAACCTGTTTCCTTGTTGCATGATTTCTCAGAATCTACCTTATCAAATCTATTCAACTTCAAGAGGAGGACAGAGTATAGAAATAATTAGATCAGATAACTCGTAGGCTAGACATTTTATATTTATTATCTCATTTGTTATTCATACCGTCAAACAACATATTTTCTACCTTATACATAAGGAAACAAAGGCATAGAAAGTTTAAGTAAATTTTCCCTACTAGTAATTGCCAGAGTCAGTAATCTAATCAAAGTAGCTTCCAGCCCATGCCTTAAGCCAGTACACCATACTGAAGGATTTCCCTAACTTAATTTGATCACAGAAACATTTGTTCACAGAGAATCTAGAGAATTAATGTCACTCAGAGTATATTCTGAAAAATGCGGAGCTAAAGCACAATTAATGACTGGGGAACTGATTTGTGCTTTTCTCAACACTTTTACTGTCATAAATCATGCCACAGGCCCTTGCTATAACATTAAATATTGATCGAGGAATGGCACAGAGAGTCCTTCAACCTATAGATTACCAGTACATAGGAGCTTCTGCATTTTAGTGTCTCCTCTGGTGTAGGCATTAAAGGTTGTCTTTAAAAGAATCTTCCTTGATACAGGGTTTAACATCATAATTTTAATTTATGAAACCGTAGAAGAACAAAGTGTACTAAGTCCATCTTAAAGATTTGCTTTCCTCGATTTTTTACAGAGGTTATTTTTTCCAACAAAGAAAGTAATTTTTTCTCAGTATAGAAAAATTCGAAGAGAAAACAAAAATATGGAAAATAAAAAATAAAAACCTTAACACCTTTAAACCAGAGCCAGTTTCTGTCAGTATTTCTCTTTCCAGCATTTTGGGGCACTTATTTTCTTTTCATCCTTGGAATCCTGCCATAAATATAATTCTTACTATAATTTTTATAGCATTAAAAACTCTTCATAAACATCATTTTTATGCCTTCAAAATATTCCATTAGCTAAGGAAACAATCAACAGAGCAAACAGACAACCTATAGAATGGGAGAAAATTTTTACATGCTATACATCTGATAAAGGGCTAATAACCAGAATCTACAAGGAACTCAAAAAAATCAGCAAGGATATAAACAAATAATGTCATTAAAAAGTGGGCAAAAGACATAAACAGAAGCTTTTCAAAATAAGATAGACAAATGGCCAATAAACATGTGAAAAAAATCCTCAACGTCACTGATCATCATGGAAATGCAAATAAAAACCACAGTGAGATGCCATCTTGCCCCTGGTAGAATGGCTTTTATTTAAAAGTCCAAAAATAGTAGATGCTGGAAGCTGGCATGGGTGCAAAAAGAAAGGGAGACTTATACACTATTGGCGGGACTGCAAATTAGTACAACCTCTATGGAAAACAGTATGGAGATTCCCCAAAGAACTAAAAGTACACCTACAATTCAATCCAGCAATCCCATTACTGGGTATTTACTCAAAGAAGTATTTCTATCATAAAGACACCTGCACTTAAATGTTTATTGCAGCACAATTCACAAGCGCAAACATGTAGAATAATAGATAAATCAACCAGACAGAAAATAAATATAGAAGCTATGAATAAATTACCCTTTAGACCAAATGGATCTAACACACATTTCCAGAACATTCCCTTCAACAGTAGAAAAATACACATTCTTCTCAAGCACATATCCAACACTCTCTAGGACAGAGGATATGGGAGTCCCAGAACAAGTCTTAACTAATTTAAGAAGACAAATCATATCAAATATCTACCATGAGCAATTATGTGCCAACAAATTGGATAACTTCAAAGAAATGAATAAATTCCTAGAAACATACTCACCATTTTTATTCAACTTAGTACTGGAGGTCTTAGCCAGAACAATTAGATGAGAAAAAGAAATAAAAGGCATGCTAATTGGAAAGAAAGATGCTAAATTGTCTGTGTTTACAGATTACATGATCTTATATATAGAAAACGCTAAAGACTCCAGCAAAAAACTTTTAAAACTAATAAATGAATTCATTAAATTTGTAGGACACTAAATCAACATATAAAAATTTTGTATTTCTATACATTAACAACAAACTATCTGAAAAAATAATCCCATTTATAATAACATCAAAAAGATTAAAATACATAGGAATAAATTTAGCCAAGGAGGTAAAAGATCTGTACACTAAAAAGTAGAAAACATTGATAAAAGAAATCCAAGAAGACACAAAGCAATGGAAAGATATTTCATTTTTATGGATTGGAAGAATCAATATTGTTAAAATGTTCACATTACTCAAAGCTATCTATAGATTCACTCATATCAAAATTCTGATAGCATTTTTCACAGAAATAGAAAACAAAATCCTAAATTCATAGGAAACCACAAAAGACGCTGAGTAGCTAAAGCAATCTTGAGCAAGAAGGACAAAGCTGGAGGCATCTCACTTCCTAATTTCAAATTATACTACAATAATATAGGAATCAAAACACTATAGCAATGGTGTAAAAACAGAACATTGACCAATGGCACAAAATAAAGCCCAGAAATAAACCCCAAATGGAGTTCAAAAATATGGTCATCTAATATTTGATAAAGGTGACATGAATACACAGTGAGGAAAGGATAGTCTCTTCAATAAATGGTGTTGGAAAACTGGATACTCACATGCAGAATGAAAATAGACCTTTATTTCACACCACACACAAAAAACAACTCAAAACAGATTGAACATAAGGCCTGAAACCATAACACTCCTAGAAGAAAACATAGGGGAATAGCTTCTTGGCATTGTTCTTAGCAATGATTTTTTTGGATATGACACCAAAAACACAGGTAACAAAAGCAAAAATAAACAAG
Organism: Mirza zaza; assembly: GCA_008750895.1. Lineage (NCBI taxonomy): Eukaryota > Metazoa > Chordata > Mammalia > Primates > Cheirogaleidae > Mirza > Mirza zaza. The sequence goes on from VSMD01000908.1 coordinate 83,453, forward strand.
CAGGAGTACATCAAACTAAAAAGCTTCTATACAGCATAGGGGACAATCAATAAAATACACTATCGCACTGGTGTAAAAACAGATACATTGACCAATGGCACAAAATAAAGCCCAGAAATAAACCCAAAATGGATTCCATAAATATGGTCAACTAATATTTGACAAAGGTGTCATGAATACACAACACCATGGAGTGTGGAAATATATATGCAACACATACATCTGATAAGAGGTTAATATTCAAGATATACAAGTAACTCATATAGGTCAATAGTAATAAAAAACAAATAGCCCAATTAAAAAATGGGCTAAAGACTTTCTTTAATAGACATTTTTCCAAGGAAGACATACAAATGGCCAACAGGTATATGAAAAAATGCTCAACATTGGTAATCATCAGAGAAATGCAAATTAAAACCAGAATGAGATATTACCTCACACCTGTCAGAATGTCTGTTACTAAGAAGACAAAAGGCAACAAGTGCTGGCAAGGATGTTGAGAAAAGGAAACCCTGTATGCTGTTGGTGGGAACATAAATTAGTACAGAAATGAAGGAAAATGGTATGGGGATTCCTAAAACAATTAAAAATAGAACCACCTTTTGATCCAGCAATCCCACTTTTGGGATATACCTTTGGGTATATCCAAAGGAAAGGAAATCAGCATGTTGAAAAGATATCTCCACTCCCATGTTCACTGCAGTATTATTCACAGTAGCCAAGGGATGGAAACAACCCGATGGAAACAAGGGATTCCCGCCGATGGCTGAATGAATAAAGAAAATGTAGTATGTATATGTAATATACATACTTTTCAGTCTTAAATATTATTCAGCCTTTTAAAAACAGAAGGAAATCCTGTCATTTGCTACAACATAAATGAACCTGGAAGACATCATGCTAAGTGCAGGAAGCCAGACAAAGACAGACAAACACTGCACAAGCTCATTTATATGTGGAATCCTAAAAAAGCCAAACTCATAGAAACAGACAGTAAAATGGTGGTTACCAGGGACTGAGGATGGGAGAAGTGGGGAAGGCTGGGTTAAAGGTACAAACTTTCAGGTGTAAGATGAAAAAGTTCTGGAGACCTATGGCACAGCATGGTGACTAGAGTTAATAATAATGTATCGTATGCCTGGAGTTTTACCAAGAGACTAGATCTCAAGTTTTCTCATTGCATACACACAAAGACAACTATGTGAGATGATGTTAATTACCTTGACTGTAGTAATCATTTCACTATGTGTATCAAAACATCACACAGTACACCTTAAATATACAGAATTTTTACTTGTTAATCATGTCGATGAAGTTGGAAAGAATCTGTCTTATGGTAGCCTAATTTTAGTGGAGTTATAAACAACAAATAAAATAAATAAGTAAAATATATATTAGCTGAATAGTGCTAAGGGTGTGGAGAAATGTTGGCAGGAGTGAGAAGCTGAGACAAGAAGGCCAGGGAAGGCCTCACTGAAAAATGACATTTCAGAAAAGACCTAAAGAGAGCAAGGAAGCCAGTCATGCAAGTGTCTGGGAGAAGAACGTGGACAGATGCACCAGCAAGTGTAAATGTTAAACTGTTAGGGTGTTTGCGGTTCCCCAGGGCCCAAAGATCCCCTGGTGTTAAAAGGGAAACCCGATTTCCTGCCCTCCCAGCAGCCTCCTTGCTAAGCGTTGCATGGAACTTGAGCTCTTGTAAAGCTGCCAGGTGTCTTTTTTTATGTTTTTTTTTATTTTAGGGTACTATGAGGGTACAAACATTTTGGTTACATTTTATGACTTTGCCTCACCCAAGCAAGGAATACAGGCATGCCCTTCCCCTTTACAATGCTCACCATGTCCATTAGTTGTGAGTTTACTCTGCCTCCAACCCCCTAATCCCTGGAGAATATTACTACCATGTGAGCGCCATTGTGTTGATCAGTCAGTGCAAATTTGATGGCGAGTACATGTGGAGCCTATTCTTCCAATCTTGTGTTGCCTCATTTCAGATAATGCTCTATCCAGGAAAATATAAGAGGTGCTAGATCACTGTTGTTTCTTATTATTGAGTAACATTCCATTGTATACATATACCAAATTTTAATAATCCACTCATGAATTGACGGGCACTTGGGTTGTTTCCACATGCTTGCAATAGTGAATTGTGCTGCCATAAACATTCAGGTGTAGATGTCTTTATTATAGAATGTCTCTTGCTCTTTTGGGTAGATGCCTAATAGTGCTATTGCTGGATCAAATGGTATTTGTATTTTTAGCTCTTTGAAGTATCTCCAAATTCTTGTCCACAGAGGTTGCACTAATTTGCAGTCCCACCAGCAGTGTAAGAGTGTTCCTGTCTCTCCACATCCTCGCCAGCATTTGTTGTTTTGGGATTTTTTTATAGCCAATCTCACTGAGGTTGGGTGATATCTCATTGTGGTTTTGATTTGCATTTCTCTAATAATTAGAGATGTTGAGCATTTTGTATATGTTTGCTGGCCATTATTCTGTCTTCTTTTAAAAAATTTCTGTTCATTTCCTTAGCCCATTTATTGACAGGGTTGTCTGATTTTTTTCTTGTTGATTTTTTTAAGTTCTAGATATATTCTTGTTATCAGCCCTTTATTAGATATGTACCTAGCAAATATTTTCTCCCATTCTGTAGGCTGTCTATTCACTCTAATGATAGTTTCCTTGGCTGTGCAAAAGCTTTTTAATTTGATCAGATCCCATTTACTTATATTTGTTGTAGCCGCGATTGCTTTGGGAGTCTTCTTCAAAAATTCTTTTCCTAGGCCAATGTCTGAAAGCGTCTTCCCAACATCTTCTTCTAGAATTCTTAAGGTTTCATGCCTTAGGTTTAAGTCTGTTATCCATCTTGAATTGATTTTTGTGAGAGGTGGGGATCCAGTTTCAATCTTCTGCATGTATCTATCCAGTTTTCCGAGCACCATTTATAGAAAAGAGATTCTTTTCCCCATTGTATATTTTTGTCTGTTTTGTCAAAGATTAGATTACCATATGCAGATAGTTTCATCCCTGGATTCTCAGTCCTGTTCCAAAGGTCTATGTCTATATTCTTGAACCAATACTGTGCTGTTTTAATTACTATAGCCTTGTAGTAAGGTTTTAAGTCTGGTAGACTGATACCTCTCAGTTTGTTCTTTTTCCTTAAGATTGCTTTGACTATACCAGGTCTTCTCTGGTTCCATACAAAGCACAGAATTATTTTTTCTAGATCTGTAAAGAATGATGATGGTACTTTGATAGGGACTGCATTAATTCTGTAGATCACTTTAGGTAGTATGGACATGTTAACAATATTGATTCTACCAATCCATGAGCAAGGTAGATTTTTCCATCTGTTTACATCTTCTACAATTTCTTTTCTTAGTGTTTCATAGTTCTCCCTGTATATGGCTCTCATATCTTTTGTTAAATATATTCCTAGATATTTAATTTTCTTTGAGGCTATTGTAAAAGGTATTGCATTTTTGATTTGAATTTTGGCTTGCCTGTTGTTGGCGTATATGAATGCCTCTGATTTGTGTGTATTGATTTTGTATTCTGAGATTTACTGAATTCATTTATCAATTCTAGGAGTCTCTTGGTACAATTCTTGGAGTTTTCTAGATATAATATCATATCATTGGCAAAGAATGAGAGTTTGATCTCCTGTGTCCCCATTTGGGTGCCCTTAATTCCCCTCTCTTGTCTAATTGCTCTAGCAAGGACTTCCAGCACTATGTTGAATAGAAGTGGAGATAGTGGGCAACTTTGTCTGGTTCCGGTTCTAAGTGGGAATGGTTTCAATTTTTCCCCATTCAGTATGATATTGGCCATGAGTTTATCAGAAATGGACCTGATAATTTTAAGGTATGACTCATCTATACCTATTTTATTTAGAGTTCTTATCATACAGGTGTCTGGACTTTGTCAAATTCTTTTTCTGCATCTATTGAGAGAATCATATGGTCTTTGTTTGCTTTTATTTATTAGAAGAATTGCATTTATAGATTTGCATATGTTGAACCGGCCTTGCATCCCTGGAATAAAGCCCACCTGGTCATGGTGAATTATTTTTTTTGATATTCTGCTGAATTCAATTTGCTAAAATTTTGTTGAGGATTTTTGCATCTATATTCATGAAAGACATTGGTCTGTAGTTTTCTTTTTTTGTTGTGCCCTTTCCTGGCTTTGGTATCAAGGTGATATTGGCTTCGTAGAATGAGGTAGGAAGGATACCATCTTCTCAATGTTGTGTAACAATTTCTATAGCATAGGTATGCGTTTTTCTTTGTATGTTTGGTAAAACTCTGCTATGTAGCCATCTGGTCTGGGACTTTCCATTTGGGAAGATTTTTAATTGTTGCTGCAATTTCTGAGCTTGACATTGGTCTATTCAGCAATTCTATTACTGGGTGAACTTTGAGAGGTTGTATGTTGAACTTAGAGAGGAATTTGCCCATTTTCTCCTCATTATATAGTCTTGGGGTATATAGGTTTTTATAGTAATTGAAAATAATGTTTTGTATTTCTGTGGTGTCTGTTGTGACCTCTTCTTTTTCAGTTCTAATTGAGTTTAGTAGAGTCCTTTCCCTTCTAATTCTTGTCAGTCTTGCAAGAGGGGTGTGAATTTTGTTCATCTTTTCAAAAAACAGCGTTTGGTTTTGTTAATCTTCTGTATAGTTCACTTATTCTCAATTTCATTTAGTTATATTTTGATTTTAGTTATTTCTTTTCTTCTACTATGTTTGGAATTGATTTGCTCTTCCATTTCCAATTCCTTGAGACTGTTTATTAAATTGTTGATTTTTGAGCTTTCTGGTTTTTTGATATGAGTGTTTAATGCTATTAGTTTTCCTGTCAGGTATGCTTTTGCTGTATCCCACAGGTTTTGATTAGTAATGTCTCTATTATCATTTAGTTCAAAGAAACTCTTCATTTCCCTCTGTATTTCCTCCTTGACCCAATAGTTATTCAACAATAGATTGTTTAGTTTCCATGACGTTGCGAGGTGCTGAGTATTTCTGTTGAAATTGAACTCTAACTTTATACCACCACTATGATCAGAGAAGATACACAGTATAATTTATATGTTTTTGAATTTGTTGAGGTCTGATTTGTGGCCTAGTATATGATCAATTTTGGAGAAAGTTCCATGGGCTGATGAGAATGTATATTGGGCTTTATTTGGATGGAATGTTCTGTAGAGGTCTGTCAGACTCGTTTGTTCTAGAGCTGTTTACGTCCATTATTTCTTTGCTTATTTTCTGTTTGGAAGATCTGTCTAGTTCATTCAGCAAGGTGTTGAGTCCCCTGCTACTATGGTATTATTGTTTATCACGCTATTTAAATCAGACAGGGTTTGCTTTATGTAACTGGGTGCTCCTGAGTTGGGTGCATAAATATTAAAAATTGTTAAATCTTTTTGTTGGATCTTCCCTTTCACAATTATATAGTGGACATCTTTGTCCTTTTTCAGTTTTGCTATTTTAAAGTGTATGTTATTTGAAAATAGTATGGCTACTGCTGCTTTCTTTTGGATTCCATTTGACTGGATGATTGTTTTCCATCCCTCGACCTTGAGCCTAAAGGCATCTTTGTGGGTCAGATGCATATCTGTGGCAACAGATACTAGGCTTGTATATTTTTATCCACTCTGCCAGTCTATGTCTCTTCAGAGGACAGTTTAATCCATTCACATTTATTGAGAGTATTGAAATTTGAGGTAGATTTCCATTCATATTGTTGGGTGAAATCCTAATTGTTTTGTTTTACTCCTTGAACCATCATGAAGTCCAAGTTCTAGCCTTTAACTCTTAAATGATTTCACTTTGAAGAGTGTCTATTATGCTGTTCAGTGTGCAATGCAGGTCTGATTACTTCCTGGATGGCTGATCGGATCTTTGCAAATTCCATCAGTGATTGCTTGTCTGGGAAGGAATTTAATTCTCCCTCATAGATGAAACTTAATTTTTCAACATAAAGAATTCTAGGTTGGACATTATTCTGTTTTAGAAGATTAAAGATAGGTCCCCAATCCTTCTGGCTTATAAAGTTTCAGATGAGAAATCTGCAGTTAGTCTGATAGGTTTTCTTTTGTAGCTTATTTGCTGCTTTCGCCTCACTGCTTGGAGAATTGCTTCTTTTGTGTTTACTTTGGTCAGCCTAGTAACTACCTGACATGGTGATTGCCTTTCCACATTGAGTCTCCCAGGAGTTCTGTGTGCTTTTTGTACCAGGATATCGCCAGGCCAGGCATATTTTCCTCCAGTATTCCATGAAATAAGTTTTCCAGCCCTTGTGTATTTCTTCTTCTCCCTCTGGGATGCCAATTATTCTTATATTTGGCTTCTTTCTGTAATCCCCCATTTCTTGTATGTTTTGGTCTTGTCTCTTGTTTCTGTGTTCTTTTTTTTTTTCTACCTACCTGTGTTCTTTTTCTTCATACAATTTGTTTAGCACAAAGGCATTGTCTTCAAGCTCTGAGATTCTTTCTTCTGCATGATCAATTCTATTCTTGAGGCTTTCCACTGTGTTTCAAAGTTCCTTGAATGCCTATTTCATTTCCAAGATTTCTGAGTGCTTTTTCCGTAGTATTTCAATTTCTTTAGAGAATTTTTCATTTGTTTCCTGAATTAATCTTGTGGTTTCTTTATGTTGGGATTCTATTTTCTCTTTAATTCCATTGAGTTTTCTTATACTCCATATTCAGAATTCTTCCTCTGTCAGTTTTATCATATCGTGTAAGTTAGTATCTATTGATGGAAACCAAATGTTTTCTTCTGGAGGTGACTTTTCTCTCTGATCTTTCATGTTTCCTGTATTCTTTCACTGATTATTTTTCATCACGCTACTTTGTCAAGGACTGGGGGTGCTGGGACTGATTTATGGACTTAATTCTGGGTACCCGAAGTGACGTTTCTTGACAATGCTGGGGAGATGCGATCTCATTCTGTATTGTCTTAGAGGTGTTTTAACCTGTTGGGTTATCTCTGACCTCTTGACTTCACCTCCTGCTTAAGGAGATTAGTTGGGTTATCTCTGACCTCTTGACTTCACCTCCTGCTTAAGGAGATTAGTGAGTTTGGATCCCTTGGTTAGACTCCCAGGAGTTGGATCGCTCTTGTGTGTGACTCCGCTGCCGATCTCTAGTTTGAGGTGGAAGACACTGTGTTGGGCTATGAGGTTACCTGCTCTTTTGTTGCTTGCAGTTTTCGTAGATGAGTTGGTTATCAAGGTATTCCAATACCCTTGTATTGAGCTCTAAACCCCCAAATAGGATATACAGGTGCCTCAGTCTTTAGGGAATGTCATGCCACCCCTGAGGGTTACTTCAGCCCTGTTCCTACTTTAGGTGGGATGAGAAGAGCAACAGGTACAGGTGAGCCTAAGGGTGTATGCTTTAGAGGTTATTTGATCTGCAACTAGGTGAGAGCTGCTAATATGTTATCCAGGGCTCTTTTGCCACACTTGTGAATCAGCTCCTGATGGGGGGTGTCAATTGGTACAATTGCTAAGGACTCTGGTCAAGATTTTCCTTCCCAGACCACAAGCCTCTGACTGGCAGCAGCCTGGGCACCAAGGGCAAGCCCTTGTGTTATAATCTTAGCAGATGATCAAAACTAACCCACTGGACTGAGTCAACAATCTTTCCCCTTTTGCTTAGTTTCAAGGTCCCATAGATTCAAGCCAGTCACACAGGGAAAGTGATTTTTCTCCTTTCTCCTTGCCTTCAAGGGCTGGCTCTGTCCTGACCGGCTGGACGAGGAGCATTGGCTGAGACTGCCGCAAGTCTCAGCCTGGAAAATATCTTCTCTCGTTTCTCCCCTCTTCCAAAGGTGGGGTCTGCTCTGCAGAGGGGAAGATAAGCCACCAGACTGGAGCATGGGCACTTCCTGGGGTCACCAGGTGTCTCAGCCCAGGAAGTGGCTACTCTCATTACTCCGCCCCTCCAAGGGCGGGTTTTGTCTAGTACTACGAAGTACACACCTGAGGGCTGCTGGAGAAGCCCTGTCCAAGGCCAGTGAGGGTCTCAGGCCAGAAAGTGGCCTGCCTTGCTACTCTGCCCTTCCAGGGGCAGCGTCAGTCCCTTTGGTGAAAAATACCAATGGCCTGGTCGCAGCCAAGGGCCTTTGGCTACAACAGCAGGTCTAAGCCCAGAAGGCAGCTTCCTATGCTACTCCACCCTTCTGAGGGTGGGGTCTGACCCTTTGGCCAGGGGCACTGGCAACCGAGTAAGAGCAAGGAGGCGGCCGTGGGTCTCAGCGAAAAACATCTTCCTTCGCTGCTCTGCCCTTCTAGACACAGGGTCTGTCCATTTGGTGTGAAACTGCAGGTGGCTGGGTGGGACGGGGCCTCCCAAGACTGCCTGATGACTCAGCCAGGAAAGTGTTTCTCTTGTTATTCTGCCCCTTCAATGGTGGGGCTTGACCTGCCAGTGCAAAGAGGCCTGCAGCTTGGTTGGGAGTGGCTTCTCTCGTTACTCCCCTCCTCTAAGGGTGGGACCTGGTCTTCTATGCAGGAGTAAGGATGTTGCCTGAGTCCAATGCCTTGGAAACACGCCCTAGAATTCTTAGGCTATGGACACCCAAGATGGCGGCTGCCCACCCACAGAGAGCCAGCACTGGAGACAACTGCTCGGTGAGCAGAAAGTGGATGCTGGGTTTGGCCTGCTGTCTCTAAGAGCCGCCTGCTGAGCCCACTGCTTCCCTAACTCACTGACTCATGACTGTTCAGTATGAGGGAGCTGTACTCTGTCCCACCCTGCAGCACCAGAATCTTCAGCGGTTTCCAAGGGCAGAGCCTCCTTTTTGGTGTTTGCCTCTCTTGTTCTGATCTTGGCGGCCTCCAGAAGTGAGAAGCCTGCCTCCAAGCTTCCTGCCACAAAACCGGTAAATGTCCACTTGGACAAGTCCCTCCCCTGCCCACAGAAGACCCAGCACAGAGCAAATGGAGAGTTCAAAACGCTTCCTGCTCCTCTCTCTGCTCCACACAGCCTGTCATCCCATGCTACCTCTTTGTACTGACTTCAGGCACTTCCCTTCTGCATGGATGTGGAGGTCAGTGGAGGCAGCATCGTCCTCCTATGGGTCAGATCACACTGCCCTGGCCAGCTGATGGGCATGGCCAACCCACACTCTATTCCCTATTATGTATTGCCCACTCTCCAGACTTTGTGGTCGATTCTCCAGTTCACCTTTGTTTTTTCTGGCGCTGCTTGTCCCACACTGCTTCTCTGCAGAGTCGTGATGCTGATTCTGTGGAAGACCAATCCACTCGTGTGTGGCTGTCTGCCTTCTTCACCCCTACTCTGGGAGAAGAGAGCCAGGAGGTCACCCCCAGTCTGACATTTTTGACTAGTATGCAATGTGCAGTCTTAAACTGCTTCCAGGTGTCTTAGGCTAGGAAATAAGCAACAGGTATTTCGAGCATCCTGGCTTGGGCAGAAGGGGGAAGGGAAGAGGTCTTGGAAAGATGGCTGGGGCAGTGCCCCTGCAGGAAAGCTAAGCAACTGGGGGACCAGAGAGAGGCTTCACTTCAAGTGCCCGCTCTGATCACTGCAAAGAAGCTGCCTAGAAGAGTTTTAAGGGTTCTGAAGCTGATCTGAATTCAGTGACTGTCTGTCCTCATAGCCAACTGGGGAAACCATGGCACACAACAGCGACATCTTAGTGCCTGGGGTGGGGGACAAGGAAGCACTAACAAGAAGGATGGACTGTGAAAGGAAGTGCCTATGTGCAACAGAGAGAAGGACAAAGTAATGAGATATAATATTTTTGCTACTCTATCTCTGTCATTGGTAAATTGACATGGAGAAGATCATACTAAATGTAAGATGCAGGCTCATTTATTCATTTAATAAACATTATGGAAGGACTACTCTGTGCCACACACTGTTCATGAGTGTACAGAGAGAAATGTGGCGGACAAGGTCCCTGCTCACATCAAGCTTATAGTTCAGGGACACAGCCCAGAAATTCTGGAGTCCTCTCGCACGAGAGAGCAGTCTGCCTGAGGCTATCACTATGGAAGATGAGACCTGAACTAAGGAAGCACCCCTGTCTCTCTTCTCCTTGGCCTTTTTCCCCCAGTGACATAGGCTTCTCATAACAATTCAAAGAAAAATCACTGCCTGGTAAAATTTTATAATGAAATAATAAAGATTTCTCTTTTGACCCAGACTTAGTAACAAAAAAGTTCCGAGTACCCTACGATATCAGTATCTCCTCCCATAACTGCGGCCACTGTAACCATGGAAAAGATTTACACATGCAGAGTTTATCATCACTACCATTTTGCAACCTGCAATTACAATATGCACAGTTCACCAGCTTAAAATTTGACATCTTTTTATGATGTTTTCCACAGCATTAGCTGAAAAGATGCAAAATGCAAATTATGTGAGTATAGATCAGCCTTGTAAATATGCAGTATTTACTAGTCAATGAAAAAAACAAGAGAAAAGTGCTTGTCAGCTATAGAGAGTAACAAATTGTGACTCAGAAGACATTTAAAAATGCCCCTATGCTTTGGCCCAGTAATTCCACTCTGGGGAATTGACAACTGTAACAAAATAATCCTGAATGCAGGGTAAAAATTTTATAAGCAAATATGGTCAATCTGGCATAATTTATGAGAAAAAGAAAATTGGAATAAGCTAAATACAAAATAGGGGACAAATTTTTAAAATTATAGTACATCCTTATGATGGAATAATAGGCAATTGTTAAAATCTAACATTTGTCTATTACTGTTGTAGATTGGATTATTGGCCCAAAATTCTTCACTCCCCTATAGCTGTACTCTGCATCCATATGGATGTCATGGCCTCTTTGTCAGTAGAGTATATTCGCTTTGTGGTCTCCTGGTCATGTGATTTTCTTCAGACAATGGGATGGTAACAGACATGATACAAGCAGAAATGTGAAATGTGCCTGTACAGTTAGGCTCTACTTCTTGCACTTCTGCCATGAGAAGGACTTAGTCCATGTTCCTTCTGCATCTCCAGCCTGAGCTGCAGTCCCACAGATGCACAAGCAAGAAATAAATGCTTATTGTTGTACGCCCCTGAGTATTGGGTTGGTCTGTTATGCATCAAAAACTGACTGATACAATTAGGGAAATGTGTGGCTACATGGCCCTTGCACTGTGCAAGGTAGAGACAGAGTCATAAATATTTATTAAAGGAACAGGAGAATGTTTATGTGACATTGTTGAGTGAAGAGTAGAATAAAAATTATATTTGCAGTGTAAAGAAAAGAAGACCTGTGCTTGAAAAGAAAATACTAAGAAATCCATCAAAATGATAATCATTGAGAAAATTTTGAAGTTTTCTAAATTTTTCAGTGTTTTTAATAAGCATTTATTAACAATATAAACAATTAAAATACTACACCATAACTGAATTTGGCTAACATTCAATTTATCCATAGATAAACTAACCTTACAAGGAGGAGAAAATAAAATTGGTTACAGGACAAACACAAAGGTAAATAGCTGAAATGAATTAAAAGCCTATTTATTAATTTATTGAGACAGGGTCTCACTCTGTTGGCCAGTCTACTAGAGTGCAATGGTTTCATCACAGCTCACCGCAACCTCAAACTCCTGGGCTCAAGCGATCCTCTGGACTCAGCCTCCCAAATAGCTGGGACTATAGACAAGTGCCAAGACACCTGGCTAATTTTGCTATTTTTTGTAGAGATGGGTCTTGCTCTTGCTCAAGCTGGTCTCGAACTCCTGACCTCAAGTGATCCTTCCACTTCAGCCCCAAAAATTGCTAGGATTGCAGGCATGAGCCACTGTACCTGACCTAAAAGAGCATGTAAACATATTTTTTAAAAATCAAAGCCACAGCATAAAAAATGGGCAAACATTAAAAAGGCAATGTTCAATTTTCACAAAGGACATATAAAAAATTGAATAAAAGTCACATTGTCCAGGAATTAATATCAGGGATGTTCAATGAAACTTGAAAGTTTCATTTCAAATCCACTAAATTAGGAAAACAAAATCAACAATGCTAACACTTTTTGAAGAGAAGATATGGTAGAATTATTACACTTGTGCTGTGCTTGGTGGCAACAAAACTTAAGACAGATGTTTGGAATGTCAATGTCTCATGAGTTATAAATTATAAAGACACTCCCTTTGTTCCAATAATCACATTGTTTGGGCACTAGTGGGATGAGACTCCAAGGTGCCCTGTGAAACAACAGGTGAAAGACTGAAAGAGCTGAGCAGAGATTTCAGCAGCTTCCCTAGTGTGGGAGTCATAGAGTTTGGAATTCAAATTAAGCCCAGTAAATGACAAGTGACAAGTCCCAATAAGAGTAAGTACCAAGTAAGAGCAAGTGCCAAGCAAAGCCTATAATCCAGAATGAAAAGCAAAATCAAAATAGATTCATCCTAACAAAATCTGAAACCAAATAAACTTCCAGTAATTTAATTTCCCAGTGGAATAAAATTCAACTTTCTTCAGAGAAAGACAACCAACTGGAAATCCTATAACTGAAGAATACAATATCTGAACTCAAAAGTTAACTGGATTAAATTGTGTAGTATTCATAAAAACATTCTGAAATAATAATGCTAGCTAATATTTATTGTCAGGCATGTGTTTAGTGCTTTATGCCTACCATCTTCTACAATGTCTAAAGAAAATCACTAGATATGTGAACAAACAGAAGAATGTGTTCCACAGTAAAGAAAACAAACCCAACATGATTAAGATGTTGAAATTTGCAGAACTGTTAAAGAGCTTATAGGAAAAGTAAATAAATATAGTCACAAAGAAACAGAAGACATTTCAGGATAGATAGGAAAATTTGAAAAAGAAACAAATGTAAGCCCCAGAACTAAAAAAATATAATGTCTTAAATTTTAAAATTCATTGAATGGAAAGAACAGACTAAATAATATAGAAGAAAGGGTTTGTGAACTTGAAAACAGAGCAATAGAAATGTATCCCAACTGAAGAAAAGAAAATATATTTAACACACAGATATATATACATACACACACACACACACACAAATGAACAGAATCTCCAATAACCTGTGGAATGCAATCAACTGGCCTGAGAAACATGTTATTGGAGTGGAAGAAGGAGCAAGGAGAGAGAGAAAAGGAGAGGTGAAAGGAGAGAAGATAGAAAGAATATGGCAGAAAATAGAAAAAATATTGGTCCAAAGTTTTCTAAATTTGATTTAAAACATCAATCCATAGTCCAAAGCAAAGAATAAAAGTGAAGAAAACCACACCTTTACTCATAGGCAAACTGATAAAAGTCAAAGGTAAAGAAAAACCCTCAAAACTTCCAGGGATAAAAAGACACATTACATACAGAAGAACAATTATTGAATGATAACCAAAAGTCAAGAAGATAATGGAATTTTATCTTTAATGTACTAACAAATATTTGTCAATTTATTATTCTATGTCCAGTGAAAATACCCTTCAAAAACAAAAGTGAAATAAAGATATTTTAATTGAATGAAAGCTGAAATGATTTGTTTTTAGCAAGCCTGCACTATCAGAAAGGGTAAAGGACATTTTTCCAGCTGAAGGGAAAATGGCATATGATAAAACTTTGAATCTACAGGAAGTAATTAAGAGCACTAGAAACATACATGGGTAAATATAAAACTTTTTCTCTTCCTAAAAACAACTGATATTTAAAGAAAAAATAATAACCACATACCATAAATTTTGTATCACATATAGAAATAAAAATATAACAAAATAGGATGAAAAATTGGGGAATGGAATTACACTGTTGTAAATTTCTTTCATTACATATGCAGTGGTATAACAATCCAAGTTAGACTGTGATAAATTAAGGATGTATATTGTAATCCCTATAACAGCGACTTAACAAATACAAAGAGATTTAGCTAAAAAGCCAATAGTTGAGATAGAATGAAAAACAAATATTAGACTAAAAAAATACAAAAAGGAGCAAAGGAGAAGGAAAGAACAGAGGAAATAAGTAGAAAACATATAGTAAGGTGGTAGAATTAAATCCAACTACATCAATAATTGTACTAAACACAAATGAACTAAATACTGTAATTAAAAGGCAGAGTTTTTCAGGCAAAATACAAAAAGAAGATCCAACTATATGCTGTTTAAAGTGATATTTAAATTTATAGATACAACTGAATCAAAAAGCTGTTGTGACCATATTTATAGCAGCCATGGAGAATTCAAAAAAACTTGTGTTTCTAGATATAAAGAGAATATGCCACAATGATAAAATGGTCAATTCGAGAAGATATAATTATCCTAAATGTGCATATAACTATTAACATAATGTGAAAATACATAATTACTGCCAAAACTAAAGAGAGAAGAAAAATTCACAATCATACATAATGATGTTAACAATAGTCTCTTGATAATTAACTTTTTAAAAAGCACATTACATACAGGGACACAGGAGACTAGGGGACACAGGAGACTGGGACTGTCGCTAAGGAATACAGGAGACTTAAGCACCCCCAGGTGACGTTTATAGAACACTACACCAATAACTATAGGACTCAAGTGCACATAGCATGTCTACCAATGTAGATCAAATGTTAAGTCACAAGCATCAATAAATTCCAAAGGATTGAAAGTAAACAGAATTGAGATTGAGAGAGAGGTCAGTCTTTTTGGATTCCTACTCCAGATTTCTCAGTGTCTTGGTATTGAAATGGTAGGGGTGAAAGGTGAGAGTACAGGGACAGGACCCAGAGGAGCTCAGGTAAGGGTATGTGCAATGTGAAAAGAAGAGAAAAGTCAAGGACGACCCCAAAGTGTCATCCTGACTAACTGGAAGAATGGAACTGCTACTTGCTGAAGTAAGGAGGACTGGAGCAGGAGCAGATTTGGGAATGGGGAAAGGAGCAAGAATGCAATTGGAGGACACAGAATATGAAGTTTTAATAGCTATTCAGGTAAAAACTTGGGATTTCCAGTTAAGAATTTGAGCAGGGTACAGGTTGAGCCTGCAAACAAATGACAACAAAGAGGCTCGTCAGCATATAACACATTAGTGGGGGGGGTGGGGGGGGTTAGAAGCATTACATTGCATTTATGAAGGAAACTAAAGTTTCTGGAATTAAGTCCAGTTTCGTTTCAACACAGGGATTATATGCACATATGGAAGTAGCATTCATCAAGTGTGGGGCAGGTGGGAGGGGGAAGGAGAGGATGGGCATATTCACACTAGTGAATTTTTAAACATATATTACTTTCAACTCATCTCAAATTAGCACCCTAGTTGAGAACCTTTTCCCTGTAGTCTTTAGCCATAAATTTACATTGGAATCTAGCACAGTATTCCCATCAATTACAAATGGATAAATGCACGCAGAGAGACTGGGGTGGGGTATCTCCCACAAGGGTAACCCAGAGGCACAGGCCGAGAAACAAACCAAACTGCCAGCCTGAAGAGCAGGGCCTGACCTTGTGTTTTATTTGCTGGCTGAGAAGGAAAAAAATCATCACAAATTGTAGTTTTGTTTCTCTCCCTACCCATCACATCACAGAAATTAAAGGAATGGGTAAACGAGAACTTCTGGAAGATTTATAACCATAGTTTAATATCATGATGCCTCAGAAAGATCAGAAACATCTGTTATTTTCTGGAAGAAATAAAATGCCAATGCAAATCATTTTCAAATGCAAATCCGAAGCACGCACAATTCTTGGTAACGCATGAAAGGTGTGTTCTACTAAGCCGCTTTGATTCTCCGGGAAGGTTGATGGTAATTATACTCTGGAGAGGAGCGTTAAGAAACTGTTGAAACTTATTAAATATGACATGCAGTGACTTTTCGATTTTGTTGGAAAAGCGTGCTTAAAAATAATTACATTTTAAATGGAATTTATAAATATCTGAGGCCACTCAGGTGAACGGCGGAGGAGCCTGCGCAGCACCAGGCCGCTGAGTGCTCGGCGCTGCCGCCCCAGGGCCCGGCCAAGGGCGCGGGCGCGCTCGGACGCCCCTCAGTGCGCAGCGGCCAAACAGCTGCAGGCGTGCGCGACACTCCCGCGGCGCGCGGTTACGGCCCTCCTCCCTCCCTTGCGGCCCTCCTCCCTCCCTTGCGGCCCTCCTCCCTCCCTTGCGGCCCTCCTCCCTCCCTTACGGCCCTCCTCCCTCCCTTGGGCCTGGAGCGCGTCCGGCCACCACCTCCCCGCCAGCCCTTCCTTCGGCGTGCAGCTGGCCGGTCACTCTAAAGGGCCGGTCGCCTCGGCCGATGGAAACCACGACAGCGTCCTCGGCTGCCGCCACGGCGGCCCCGCGGAGCGCGAGCGGGCGGCCGGGCTGGGCCTGGCGCCGCTGCTCTTTGACCTTTGGACTTTCACTCTGGGAGCAACGAGGACGGCGCAGGCGCACGTGGTCTCCGTGCCGTCGCCATCCTCGGCCACGTGCTTTTGCGGTGCTCGGAGCACGGCGTTCTGCCCACCGCGACGCGTGGGTTGGCGACACGCCGAGACGGCGCCAGGCGCGCGGGTCTCGCACGGCTGCGCGTGCGGCCCGGCCAGCACCGGCTGGCATGGGGCGGCGGCTCCCAGCGCCACGGCCGCCCCGCGCGTGCGCCCGCGTCAGGCCGCACTGCCGCGGACGCGGCTCACGCCGTATGGGGCCACCGCGCGTGTCACCCGGGCTTCCTCGCGGCTCCCGCAGGGGCGACTCCCAGGGCAGGGCAGGGGCCGTCAGCCCGGCGCGCACCTCCCCTCGGGCCCGAGTCACACGCGGGGCGTTTGCTGAGGACTGGCCCAGTGTCTGCCCCGTCCCCCACTCCTGCCCCGCGTCTCGCTTCCCTGCGCCGCGCTCCTGCCCCGCCCCCCTGCCCAGCGCTCCGGCCCCGCGCCCCTGCCCCGTGCCCCGCGCCCCTGCCCAGCGCCCCTGCCCCGTGCCCCGCGCCCCTGCCCCGTGCCCCTGCCCCGCGCCCCGGCCCCGCGCCCCGCGCCCCTGCCCCGTGCCCCTGCCCCGTGCCC